>VZTV01041875.1:41843-85314 GCA_013400875.1 Anhinga rufa | reverse complement strand
GGAGGGGCAGGAGGCGCAGCTCTGCGCCGAGGCTGGCCTCGGGCGGGCGGGCGGCTCGCAGCGCCGCACCGAAAGGTCCCTCTGGCAGGGTTCGGTGAGCCTGAACCTTCAGGTTTTGCAGCGGGGCTTCGCCCTTTGGCGGCCCTGGGTGCCATTTGGCCCGCGTAAGGAAGCCCGATGCGGCTCGGTGAGCCTTGCTGCTTGCCTGCCGTGGGTTTTGTTGCCTCCTCTCGGTTTTGGCAGCGTGCTCGGGTGTGCTCGCTCCAGCTCACGCCAGGAGCGCTGCCGCAGGTGGCACGCGGGACCGGCCCCGGAGAGCGTTGGCCCCGCTGCAGCGGGTGCGGGCAGGGAGCGGCGCGGTACCGGCCTCCGCGGCAGGTGATGCTGCGCCGGGGCGCCAGGCTGGGCCGGGCGGCTTCCCTGGAGCCCTTCTTGCGATGCCTGCATCCCGCTGCAGCCCTTGGGATGGTTTCTTTGGAAAGAAGAGAAGTAAGAGGGTCTGTAACAAGAGTCTGAAAGGTTGCGCGGTCGAGGGAACGCAAATTCAAGAATTGGTTTCGTCTGTCTTGCGGCGCAAGGACAAAGGACGCTCACTGGGATCAGAACCGGGCAAACGTAAAACTAATAAAACGAGGGGACTTTTTTCCACTTGTGTGACTGCTCTGTGAGGTCTCCTGCCACAGGAAGCCGGCGAATGAATAGAATTGAATGAGGTGAAGCGGGAAGGGATTTGTGCCGGGGGTCAGCGGGGGTGCGCGGTGGCCGTGGCGGTGCCCTGCGCGCCGGGGCTCCGGCCGGCCTCCAGCTGGGGGGCCAGGGTGGCCCGGGTGGGGAAGGCCGTCTGTCCGCTCCCGTGCGGCTCCTGCAGCTCTTCCTTGTCCGTGCCTCTGATGCCGGCTGCAGCGGAAGACCCGAGGGACCAGATGACGGGGTCTGATCCCGCGCGTGGTTCCCGCGTTGTGGGGCAGAGAAGCTACCAACTGAAATACTGCCGGGTGAAACCGGCGACCCGGCTGAGGCGCTCGCGGGGCCGTCTCCGCAGGCAGGGTGTGGGTGGCCAACCCTCGCGGGCGCCCTGCGTCCCTGCTCCTCCTCTCCCTCCCTGCGGGACGCAGAGCCGCCCCTGCCGCTCCCCTGGGTGTCGGGGATGTGTGTCCCCCCGCCGCTGCCTGTCCTCGCCTGCCGCTGCCCACCTGCGCCCCGTCCCGCGCCATGTGAGCATGTGTAAGCTGATGGTGAGCACGTTGGCATTTAGGTGCGTCTCTTAGCAACTTCACTCGTGGTGCGTGTTTTCTCCTGCTGCTCAAAGGAAGGTGTGAAAACAAAATTCTTTCGCACGCAGCTGCAAATGGTCAGGGCTTCCCAAAGCCAGGCGGTAGCTGCCTCATTTAACCTGAAGACGAGGCGTGAGGAGTGACCAGCACCCTAGCAGGCAGCCATGGCACGGCTTGCTTGGCGTCACGCAGGGCTGTGTGACGGGGCTGGAAGCCAGGTGTCCTCGGGGGCTTTGCCTGCTCCAACCACAGACCCGTCCTGTCTCTTCTGGTCCTTCCCCGTCTCCTCCCTCCTTTCTTTCCAGCTGTGGATTTGGCAGAGCAGGAATCCCACAGGTTTCCTTTTCTTGGCTGCACTGCCCGCTTACCTGCTGGGCACTGGGCTAAATCGTGGTCCTGGTGAAAAGTGTGCTGTGATTATGCAGTTACATGCAATACGTTACCAAGTATACGTGGGAGACTGAATTAACGGTGGGGGTCATTAACCTCTGGAAGAGGTTTGCTGGAGATGTTATCATTTCTGGAAGGGAATATCCTTCTAAGCTGTGTGTTTTTGGGCTTGGTACAGAAATTGCTGGAAGAGGGTTTTTGTTTGTTGGTTTGTTTATGTTCTTGATCTGAGGATCAGATTCTGTGACCGTAACAACTGCTTCTGGTCCTGAAATCTGTTAGGGAAGTTGCCAGTGAAATCCCAGCTTCAACTTCCTGACACTGAGTGCTGGATATTGCAAGACTTGCTCACATCGTCTTACCAGTTTCTTTTTCTGCAGGCAATTCCTTCATTTTTCAAAGGGAAAAAGGGCAGGGGCCAGTTCCTTTCTGCAGCGGTAGCGGTGTGCCCGAGCTGTCCGCCCTCCGGCCGGAGCTGGGGTTGCCATTGCTTCAGTGCAGGCTTTCACCTTCAGAGCAGTGTTGGCGGGCAGGAGGGGGAGGCGTTAGCGGAAGGTGTGTCGTACAGAAACCTTGTGGTTTTGTGGCTCGTGCTGCAGCCAGCATTGCTAGGGCTGGAGGTGAAGCGGGTGTTGGGTAGGCTGCTGCAGCCGGGACCTCTGGTAGCCCTGCCAGGTTGGCGGGGAAGGAAGCTTTTCCCGAGGAGGAACGAGGCGAGTTTGGAGTCAACAACGGGGCGAAACGGCGTGTGGACGGGGCCTGCGGCTGCGCGCTGGTCAGCCTCTTCTGGGCCCAAACGGAGGTGTTGCTCAGAGCGTCGCTGCGGGAGGAAGGGGAAATCTGCTTTATTTTGGTCTCCTCCTTGTAGCCGGAGCTTCATTTGGAGGCTGCGGCAGGAGAGGGGGCTGCTGGGCACCCGGGGCTGGGGAAGGCAGTGGGTTTGGCCGGTCGCCAGCATCAGCTGAATCACAGGCAGGACCCGGTGGTTTTCAGTAGTTTCTAACCGCCAAATTTGGACAGATTTTCAGGGGGCTAGCAGAAAGCGCTTCCCTCATCCCAGGCTTGTTTCTTTGCCAAATTTCAGAGACTGCTGCAAGCTGCTGAGCTCTATAAAAGATTTTATACACGCATAAAGCAAAATGATACCAACTTTAGTTCTGAGTTTGTACAACCCTTGCTTGTAATAAATGTGACCTCTAACTACGTTACTCTGGAACAGACTATAGACAGAATTGTATTAATAGAACTTGTAATTAGAACAGTAATTACACAGCACTTAATTTCTTTCTTAGAAGTGAATTTTCAGAAGTGACCAAACGCAGGTTCTAGGCAGGGAGAGCGAGGCCAACAGCGCAGAGAATTACCTGTGCGACGTGCAGGATGGGGACCGCGAGGTGCGGGGGGCAGCGGGAGCCAGCGCGCTGACACGCAGGAGGGAGCGAGCCAGGAGGATGGAGACAGGGATGGAGGGTCACAGGGAGATGGGTACGCAGAAGTCGTCTGTGTGCGTAAAGTAAGGAAGGGGCAGGAAGGGAGGAGGTGGAAGGTGGGTGAGAAGTAGGTGAGATGCCTCAAGGGAGCTTTTGTCAAACGATAGGGATTTTTTCCTGGCATTGGCTGTCGTGCACGTGTCTTGCAGCCCACCTAAACGGTTGGCAATCAGGAAGAGCTTGGAGAAAGTTGTCAGCCACGGGGAGAGGACTTGGTGGCCTGGCAGCAGGAGCAAGCGTCTGTTTGGATGAGGGTAGTCGAAGTTTTACCCAGGGTCTGTGTTCTTCCCTTTGTTGTCCTTTCACACCCCTCCAACACACTTCTAAACTCGCTTTGGTTCCTTTTTGCATTTTAAGAAGTGGGATTAGTTTGGAAAAGCTTTCCTCTACGTTTTTCAGCTGTTGCTTCTCTGGCAGAGGCACAGGATGGAAAAAGGCCTGGAGAATGATCTGCCGATAGCAGACTGGTGGTTAACCGTGGCTCTGCATCTGGCTTTTGCTGGGCAGGAGTTACTTGGAATATTGGCTTTGCATTGCTCCAGGTCCCAGCTGTTTTGCTGGGTTTAAGTCTGGAACGGACTGTTGGGTCACTTGGTATGAACACTTTCATCCCAGGATTTTAGCCTTTTCCCAATCAGCTAAATATAAGGCATCTGGTTAAGGCATATCTTTGAGATACAGTTAGAGTCTAGGGCCTTGCTGCCTTAGGAGTTTTTCTCCATTATTAGCCATTTCACTGTTAATAATTAGCATATTTTTTCAATAGGCATTCCCCAACATCCTGGATTTTTTTTTTTAATGAATTTCACTCCTGGAGTAAGTAGTCCTTTGATACTGGGTGTTTTTGTGTTTATTTTTGCGGGTACCAATTAATGAGGTCACTTTTCTGTCTCTCTTTCCAATGAATTAAACTGGCTGAACCTTGTCATTTTTTTCAGCTCCAGCATAAGTTTTACAGCTCTATTCTGCATCCTTTTCCAATGTCTTTCGGAACTGCTTCCTGATGCACAAAGCAAAATCTGAGGCAGGAGTTGCCACTGATGCAGCATCTTCTTGAGGAAGACAAGAATGAAGCTCACTGGAGCCCTCCCAGCATCCCGCCTCGGTTCTGGGGAGCCCCATGCTGCCAGGCCGTGCTCAGGGTTCGCTGGCATGTCCTTGCTCAGCTGAATCAGCCTCAAGTAAATTACACCCTTTGGGAAGAAGAGTGTTCTGCTTAGCTAGCTTTTTCCTGCTAATTCCACGACCTCTGCAGAACTGCCCTGTTTATGTGTGCTTCTAAGTTCCTGAAGGCTTGGAAACCACAGGGAACGGTGGCGGGGTGCGGTGGGAGGAACTGTGCTCTGTCTCCTCCAAGAGCAGCAAACTTCAGAGCCGTCAGCGCATCTCTGCTCCTGGGGCTGGAGCCGGGCATCCCAGGCGGCTGCACGTCTTCTGCTGTGCTGCCCCTTCTGCGTGCCGGACGGGGGCAAAACCCCTCTGTTACTGTAGTCTCGAGTTTTGCTGGGATTGGGTGCAAAGCTGGTTAAAAGAACACAAAAATGAGGGATCGGGAAGCGTTCTGCTCACATGCTCTGTTTTGTTTGGATGGTGGTGCTGGGGTCTCGGGGCAAAGACTCCCAGGAGAGGCTCCTGAGGGTACTTGGAAGTGCTTCTCGAGCCGCCTTACGTAGCAAGGAAAAGCCCTGGGTCCTCTAACACAGCGTGTGTCCTTGCCTGGCAGCGGAGTCGGCAGGGCTGGCGCTGCTCAGCACCTCCCAGAGCTGATGCCCGGCGTGACTGGCACAAGCAGAAGGATCTGCGTGGGGAGAGTCCCGAAGCAGGCCCTGGTGTGAGGGGAGACCTTGGCCCTGTGGGAGTGACGGGCAGAGCAGAAACATGGCTGGAGGAGGCCTGTAACATGCCTGGATGAATAGATCCACTATTTTTATTAAGCTTTATATAGCGGCCCCAGTCATCTGGAGCAACCTTTGCCAGATGCAGCTCTTACCTTGTAGAGCTTACAGCTTGAGCAAGGTCTTGCGGAAGAGTCAGAAAAAGAAACTGCTTGATGCTGTGATCGACAGGAGTTGGAAGAGATGATGAAGCCGGAGCAGGAAGACTGGAGGATGATCTTGATAGCTGAAGGCTGAGTAGGATGAAGTTGCAGGTGCCGTGGTGAGGGAAGAGAAGGTTTCTGGCGCTGCGGGGGCAAGAGTTCTGACATTGTGGCTAAAGAGAAAAAGATGGGGATGTGGAGGTACGCCGCAGGGAAAGAACGGGATTTGGATGTGGCCTCAGTGAGAGCATCGGAGATTTCTGTGGCTGCGGTTTCACAATTACCTCAATCCAACACAAGTGTGGTTGCTGCTAGAAGGGACAATGCAGCTCTTCCCACCTGGCAGCTCCTCGCCTGCCCTCCCCTTTGCCAGCGCTGGGTCAGGGAACTGCTCTATTAGAAACAGCTTTGCACTGAGGTTTGGTTGGGTGGGTTTTCAGTTGCTCACCGGGCTCATGGTGCGAGCAGGGGCACAGGCGAGGAGGTGGCAATGCATAGTCAGGGCTGGGGTGGAAGGCAAAATGGACCTATATTTTGCTGATTCTGAGCTTGCATGAGACAGCTTACTAAATATCCTGACCATGATGGCAGCACAGGTGAACTGCCTGGGGAGGAGTGTAGGAACCAGCACCTCTTTAAGGGATGCTTTCCCCAGGTGTTTTACCAGAGGTCGGCCGGTCTTCCTGAGCTCGGTGTGGTTTCTGTGTGTTGTTTAGTCCTTGGTGGCTCTCTTCCCTTGGCTTGTTCAGTTCTCCATGACCCAACGTAAGCTTGTAGCTCTCGGGATTTCTTCCAGCAGAGTTCCACAGTTTGGTGCACAGAAACGTTATCTTGTTTAGGGTTCGGCACCTGACCAGCGCTCCAAGCAGCGATGTCCCACTGACCTGGGCCTCTGTCAGAATAAGGCCGGCTGTGGCGACCCTCTCCCCGAGACCTCAGTTTGTGGCCAGGACTGTTGCTTGCGCTTTCCTTCTGTGCTTGGGCTGGAGTGGCCGGGGCTTTGCCTGGTGAGGACCCAGTAGGAGAAATACGAGTGTGGTTAGTTTTTGGCAGTTGGTCTGTGGGTAGTTGATCTTGCCATCTGCTTTCAGGAGGTTTCCTAGAGTTCCTGATGGAGTGTGTCTGCTTTCTGTGCAGAGACCTTCAAGTCTTGGGCAGCGCTGGGCTCTCGCCTCCTCTGGAGTTTCGCCAAGATGAGGATTAAAGGTGTTTGTGTATCCAGGCTGGCTGCTCAAAGCTGGTGGTAGACTTTTGGTTAATTTGGGTGGCCAAACTAGGTTGAAATTATGTCAGATCTGGACCTTAAACTGTGTTTGCAGATAGGCTGGCTGGCATGAAATGGGTCCTAACTTCTCATCAGAAGCAGACCCTGGGGAAGACTGGGTGTTCCTGGTGCCCCTGGGCAATGGGGTGGCAGCCCTTGAGCTAAAATCCCAGTCACGCTCTTAGCTAGTGGTGAATGTGAGAGGGGTGTGGGCAATGGCCACGAGGTCCAAAGCAGCAGCAATGGGCTGAGGGGCTGATAGGAAAGCCGAACTGCTAGAAATTGAGGGGTAACAAGAGCTGCCCCAGGAACGTGCCTCTAATCAGAGCTTTTAACCTTGACGAGCAACTCAGTAATACCATCATGCTTCTGTGGCATCCGTCGCTGGGCAGAAGGAGTCCTTTTCACTTTGTGATCCCACCTTCCTACCTCGCCGTCTGATGGTGGCTTTTTTATTAAATCTTCTTCCAGGACTTTCTGCGAGTCAGAGCCTCCTGTAGAGCAGCTACATGGAGCAAACAAGCCACAACCGTTTTATTTCTGCCTGCAGTGCCCTGCATGAAAAAGGCAACTGTGGTCTTATTTCCTTCTGCCTCCTCCTGCGATGTTCTGGGCATCACTAGCAGCACTGAAGCTGGGGTGTGCCTATTCAGGTGGATTTTCTGAAGTGTTGTAGTGAGAGCAAGGAGTCTTCTGAGGCAGGAAGGCTAAAAATCAAGATAATTGTAGCCTGCTTCCCTATTGAAAGGAGGATTGTATGATTAAGACTAGTTCTTCTATGTCTGCTTGTCTGTCCTGCCACAGTAACTTTCAGACCTGCCGTCTAGTTTCAGCCAGACCTGGCAAACCCCTGCTGTTCCTGAATTCCTACAAATCCCAAGAAAATAGATACCTAGACAGAGCAGAGCGACCCGGCTTGTGCCGCGTGGAGGGAAAGAGCCGTTTGCCTCTGTTCTCAGTGGCTCGCTGCCGTGGGGCTGCATCTCGGCCCTGGAACCTCTGGTTTTGCGTGAGTCACTCTGGAAGCTCTTGCCCGGGGTTATGTGTGAGATCTTGTTCTTTCCATGTGATCTGTGAGGTGATGAAATCCACTCAGTCATCGAGAGCACTGCGCCTCAGTTACAGCTAACCGGCTGCTGCCTGCTGCGTCCGAAATCCTGGTCTTGTTGTGCTGATGCTCCAGTCCTGGAGGGCTGGGAGCCGCTGGCTTCAGGTTTGTCATCTCGCGTCTCAACTTGCTGCAGTGGATAATGAGGGCTGTCAGCCCCTGACACTCGCTCCCTGTAGCATGTTTGTTGCTCACTTGCCTCCTGCTGTTGTTTTTTGGACAGCTTTTGATATTTAGCCCAGCGGTGACTCCTGTGCTTAATGAAAAGGGTTTTGACCTTCAGATCAGCCTCTAGCGAGTGCACGTCCCTTCCCCACGCTCCAGATGAGTGAATGGGGGCGAGTGGAGCGCAAATCTGTGAATGACACAGCGCTGCTGGCCGCGGTCAGCCGGCCGAGGCTGGTGCTGTCCCCGGCAGCGATGGGTGCTGCAGGGTTGAAAGCACTACGGCAGCTCTGTTTGGGAATGGTTAGGTGTGAGTCTGCTTCTTCTGTTCCTGTTTTTTCATTGCAGTCACACCTTGGAACCTTATCTGATCAGGTTCTTCCTGCAGAAGGTGCTGTGAAAACGCAGGACAGAGACAGCTCTGCTGCAGAGGTCTTGTAGTTTATTTAAAAAACGAGAGGCAGATGCTGATGAGCAAGTGGGGAGCACATGGAGACTGGGGCAGCATGGGCTGCATCGCGGACACGCACTTAACGTGGCAGTCATCTAACCTGTGTTGTGTTTGATGTTTCTGGTGAGTACAGAGGTACAGGAGAGCTTTATGGAGCAATTTGAAAGATGATAATAAAGCAGATTTCAGGTTGTTTACAGAGAGCTCTTTTCAAACATGAAGTACAAATGGAAGAAAATAGAGAGGTGTTTGCTTGAAATTTAGCAGCTGGGAAGTGGAGATTGCTGTCATAGTTTGGGAGGGAGAAGAGTCAGCTCTTCAGCGGCAAAGGAAGGATAGTTGTTAATGTATGAGTAGTTTGGAAGGGTGAAGACAAGCAGCTTGCAGTTGACGTGACAGAAGAGGAGGACCCGGAGGGGGGATTCGAGGGGAGGGTTGGCCTGCTTAAGAAAGAGAGGTTAGGAAAATAATTTTAGCAGCAGCAGCAGCATTCTGACTGAATATGGATGAGGCACGATTTTATGCGTTATAGACGATTTTGGGGGAAGGGTACAATAGTGATTGATGTAGAGTGGAAGCCTGGGCTCTTTGACAGTGTGGCCAGGTGATAAAAGGTGTATTTCAGGGACCATAACTTGTGTAGCTCTATAGGGGTTTTGGGACAACCAGGATATGAAGAGGAGAGTTAGGTCCATTCACCCTGTTCCCTGTCTGAATTGTGTCCTTAACTCACAGACAGAGTCTAAGTAATGTCCCAGGGCATCGAGCGGCAAGGGCTTGGTGGAAGAGGGGACAAAGCTGGGATTAGTAACAGCTCTCTTTAATCATGTTGAGCTTGGGCTTGTGGGTACACACTTGAAATGCTGGAGGAGAAAATAAGCTGAGACTTCATTTTGGACAGGAGACAGTCCAGGAATAGAAAGGCAGAACTATGAATCATCAACATAGAGCTGAGAGATGGCATTAAATTAAAATATAAGGCTAGCTAGAAGAAGCATGAAGGGAGAAAAGAAGGTGCTATGGACAGAGCCATGTGAGACACCTGTAAAACATAGTAAAACCGAACATAGAGGGTGAGGACAATCTTTGTGAGGCTGGTGAAAGAAGCAGTAGAGAACTAGCAGGAGAACCAAAAGAATAAAAGAGTTGCTGGGA
Organism: Anhinga rufa; assembly: GCA_013400875.1. Classification (NCBI taxonomy): domain Eukaryota; kingdom Metazoa; phylum Chordata; class Aves; order Suliformes; family Anhingidae; genus Anhinga; species Anhinga rufa. The sequence goes on along the minus strand of VZTV01041875.1, from coordinate 75,979 downwards.
CCAATGAGGACAAGGTGTCGTGGCCAGTTAGATTCCTGAAGGAGTAGCTGGCAGGGTCCAGAAGAGCCCAGAATCTGCACGTGAGGCAAGAACAACCTCGTGCAATTCCCCCGGTGAGATGGGAAAGGGCAGTGGGAGATCATTTACCCATCTTCCAGCCTAGGGTCAAGATGTCTGCCCTTCCTGAGAAATGTTTGACTAACCACCTTTTAAAAGACTGTCAGTGACAGTACATCTGAAGCCTTCTCAGGAGACTGTAGAACGATTGGAGAGAGATGGATTTGATGGATGGACTGTTAGGTGGGTAAGCAAGTGGCTGGATGGCCGCATCCAAAGAATTGCAGTCAATGGCTCAGTGTCCAAATGGAAACCAGTAATGAGTGGTGTCCCTCCAAGGTCCGTACTGGGACAAATACTATTTAATATCTCTATTAATGATGTAGACAGTGGGATTGAGTGCACCCTCAGCATGTTTGCAGATGACATCAAGCTGAGCGGTGCAGTTGATAGGCTAGAGGGAAGGGATGCCATCCAGAGGGACCCTGACTGGCTGGAGGAGTGGGCCCATGTGAACCTCATGAAGTTCAACAAGGCCAAGTGCAAGGTCCTGCACCTGGGTCAGGGCAATCACCAGTGCAGGCTGGGGGATGGATGGATCGAGAGCAGCCCTGTGGAGAAGGACTTGGCGATGTTGGTGGAGGAGAAGCTGGATATGAGCCAGCAATGTGCACTCGCAGCCCAGAAAGCCGACTGCATCTTGGGCTGCACCAAAAGCAGCGTGGGCAGCAGGGCGAGGGAGGGGATTCCTCCTCTCTAGTCCGCCCTTGTCAGACCCCGCCTGGAGCACTGTGTCCGGCTGCGGTGCCCACAGTGCAAGACAGACATGGACCTGTTGGAGCGGGTCTAGAGGAGGCCGTGAAATTAATCTGAGGGCTGGAGCACCTCTCCTACGAGGACAGGCTGAGAGAGCTGGGGGTGTTCAGCATGGGGAAGAGAAGGCTGCGGGGAGACCTTATTGCTGCCTTCCAGTGCTTAAAGCGGGACTGTAGGAAAGACGGAGAGAGACTTTTTTAACAGGGCCTGTTGCAATAGGACAAGGGTTAATGGTTTTAAAGTAAAAGAGGGCAGATTCAGACTAGATACAAGGAAGACATTTTTTATGATGTGGGTGGTGAGGCACTGGCACAGGTTGCCCAGAGAAGCTGTGGATGCCCCCTCCCTGGAAGTGCTCACGGACAGATCGGATGGGGCTTTGAGCAACCTGACCTAGTGAAAGATGTCCCTGCCCCTGGCAGGGGGGGTTGGACTGGATGATCTTTGAAGATCCCTTTTAACCCAAACCACTCTGATTCTTTGAAATCTCTTCCGGTGTTTAACTGTCCTTTTCCTTAGAAAGTTTAACCTGAATCTTTTTTGCTCCCAATTTCAGCCACTTAGCGAGGACAAAGGGAACAGATCGTTCCCTTCCTTTTTGCAGCAGCCTCTTTCCATACTTGAAAACTGTAACAGAATCCTCTTCTTTTTAGGCTTGATAAGTTCAGGTCTTTGTCCATGACATTTTCTGGTCCTCTGTTCATCTTCATGCTCCTCTGGACTCTCTCCCCTTGATCACGTCCCCCTTGACAAGTGGTACCCAGGGCTGGATGCAGCACTCGGCCAGTGCTGGAAAAGGCACAAAGCAGGACTTCTGCAGGCTTGTCTCTGTTCGTGATTCAACAAGGTGGTTGCTTCTTCTCAGAAATAGGGTATTGCTGACTCCTGTTGGTTTGTGATGCACTTTGACCCCCAGATCCTTCTCTGAAGAGTTGCTAACCATTCTACAGCTCTCTGTCCTGTTCTTGGGCAAATGCTTAATGTTGCTAAGTGTAGACCTTCACAACTCCCCCTTTGGAATTTAATCCTTTTTAGACAATTTCTCTAGTTTGACAAAGCCATTTAGGATCCTAATCCTTGCAGTCACTCTTAGTTTCATGCCACCTGCGATTTTAATAAGCATACTTTCTTCCATCATCTGGGTTGATAAGAATATTGAACAGACCTGAACCTAAGAGAAACCTTGCCCAACCCAAGTTGATTGCCCAGTCAACTACTTGCCCAATATTCTCAGAATAGTTATCAAATCAGTATTGTTCTGAGCCTATAGTAGGTTTAGCCTTCCTTAAATGAATTTTGAAAATACCGTGTGAAACAGTCAGAAACATTACTTAATGTATGATGCTTAACATCTGCTCCTGTGCTGCGCTGAAGGTCTGTTACCCCACTGCAGAAGGAACTGATGTTGGTTAGACGCCATTTGTTCCTAATAAATCCATAGGTACTAATGCTTGCCTTGTCTTCCAGGGACTTACAGGTTGTTTTTTTTTTTTAATGTTTTGAATCAGAGTGATCTGTGAGTTCTTAGCTTCTCTCTTTCTGAAGGTGGGCACTATTCTTGCCTTTTTCAGTGCAGTTGCCTTCCATCAGCTGAGAGCTCTCAGGGCTTGAGCTCTTCCGAGGTTGCTCCAGACAATTAAGCATTCCAGGGTCAATTTAATAAAAATCTGACATTGCACTTTTTTACTGAAAGCTTAGGTATATTCTTTGGCCACTACTTCTTGTACTAGACACCTCTTTGCTGTTCATAGTGAAGGCGTGCAAAAAGACGTAGAACACTTTGTCCTCAGTGTCATTTCTCAATTGCTTTTTCTGTCCACTGAGTAACAGCCCAATCTTTTTCGTGTTGTTACTTTACTAATGTACATGAGAACTGCTTCTTGTCTTTGCTGTTTCTTGCTAGTCGCCTCTTACTCTTTGTGTAGCTGTTTTGAGTTCAGTCTGTGGTGCTGATGCCACTCTTTTGTATTTATCCTTATTAATCTGACCTAATTTCTGCTTTCCCCATGCGTGCCTTCCTGTGCCTGAGACCAATAAGGAGCTCATGCAAGTTAGCCAAGTTGGTCTCCTACCATGCTTGTTACTCCTTTGCACAGGGGTAATTTCTGTTTGTGCCATTAGCACCCTTGCTTTGAGGACCTGCCAGCTTTCTGTAATCTCTCTTCCCCCCACTTGTGGATTTGCCTCCAATAAGATCTTGCCTGAGGAGTTCAGTAACATCTGTCTGCCTTGGTGGAGTCTCTTGTTTATAGTTTGCTGTCCTTCCTCCGATACATCATAAGAACTTGTGGACAGTCTTTTCTGCTCTGCCTCCTCCTAACAGCTTTCTTCAGAGGATTTGGTGAAGGATGCTTTGGTTGACTGTAAGATGTGGAAATGAAGTTGGAGAGAGTCTGAGATAAAATTGGAGGACAAAGTGGTGTGTGGTCTGGCGCAAATAAAAAATGGGTGTGGAAGAATCTGCCCAACTCCTTCTGCGCGGGAGCCCAGGCTTGAAAGTGGGTTGTTGGGAGAGGATTGCATGACGTGGCTGCGATGAGACATTGAGTGAGCTTGTGATGGAAGGGCATGAGCAAGTTGTGATGGTGAGAGGCGAGGGCTGAGGGGGTGAGCGGGGTGAGACTAAAGTATATTCCTCCTGCGAGGACAAAATGCCTAAAAGTACGTTGAGCTCAGTCTGCTGGGTTTTGTGGGTTTTGTTTTTTAAATACAGAATTTGATACTGGAGTGTCTGTTCAATTATTAGTTCATAATACAAGGCAAAATAAAACTCATGTTATTACCCCACTATTTAGCTTAATAAATTGTTTGGCTGAAGTATTTCCCTGGCAAATAATGTAGGTCAGGCTGAAAAACATCGAGGTAGAGAACGGAGGTGGAGAATGGCAGAACTGTCCCTGCTGGAAGGGACCTTGGGAGGTGTCCAGTGCAACGTCACAGCTCAGCGCCAGGTCAGCATTACCATCCCAGCAGGTTGGAAGGGACCCTGCGAGGTGTCCAGTGCAACGTCACAGCTCGGCGCCAGGTCGGCATTACCATCCCAGCAGGTTGGAAGGGACCTTGGGGGGTGTCCAGTGCAACGTCACAGCTCAGCGCCAGGTCGGCATTACCATCCCAGCAGGTTGCAAAGGGCTTTGTCCAGCTGAAAAGGTCTTGAAAACCTCTGGGGTGGGGGTCCCACACCCTCCTTGGGCAACACATTGCAACAGTGCCCAACCCACGCTTTCCTTTGCTTGGTTGGTCAGTTGTTAATTCCTCCAGCTACTAATAGTCAGCATTTAATTTCTAATTTGCATTCATCTGGTTTAAAGTACCTTTTTTTTAACTTCTTTCTTTAGATTGGACTAAATAAAACTTTGTTACCTGAACGTTATTCCCTGAAAAGTTTGCTTTTACTTTATAATCAATTATCTCTTGATGTTCTTTTTGGAAAGTTAATCACATAATGCTCGTTAAATGTCTCTTTGAGTTCATTTGTTGTGGCCTTCAAAGAATTTTTATGGCTCTTCATTACCCAGGGTTCTTAAAATAAAAATAAAAAAAATCAGACTACAACATGCTGTTATTTGACTCAACCACAGTTACATTTGCTGTAAACCCATCTCCTTTCTCTATTGACTGTTCTTTTCAAATATCTATCTGAGGATCATTTAGCTCTTTTGCTTCAGCATTGCATTGAGGACTAATGATGAACTGCTCATCTGCATGGACCTCTGAACCTTTGCCAGGGTTTGAGCCCCCATCCTGTGGGGGTGACTGGACAGCCTTGGTCAAAACACCTTGCAGTGGGCAGTACAAAATGGTGCTTTAGCTGAATGGGCTCAGCTTGCAGAGTGATTCAGATCACTCGGTCATGCCCTAGTCCTAGGTCCTCCAAGTTACAGCATCAACCAGATGTTTTTCAACTAAGATCTTACTTCTACTTGCATTATTGCATCACATAGAGAAAGCATTGAATAGCCTCAGGTCTGGCACCAATTCGTTCATACCATCAGAGAAGTGTTATTTGTATTTCTGGAAATCTCCAGTCCAGCCTCCTCAAAGTCAGACTCTCACCAACGTTAGATGGGTTTGGCTGTGGCTTTCTCTGGCTGAGTCTAGGAAGCTCTTCAGAATGGAAATTATACCACGTCTCTGCAGGTGCTCCTCCCTTAGTGGAGAAGTTTTTACTAACACTCTGTCTCTGTGGTCCAAAGCCATGACATGTGGCTCTTGTCCCTTGTTGCATTGTCATAGAATCACAGAATGGTTTGGGTTGGAAGGGACCTTTAGAGGCCATCTAATCCAACCCCCTGCAGTGAGCAGGGACATCTTCAACTAGACCAGGCTGCTCAGAGCCCCGTCCAACCTGGCCTTGAATGTTTCTAGGGATGGGGCATCGACCACCTCTCTGGGCAACCTGTACCAGTGTTTCACCACCCTTGTAGTAAAAAATTTATTCCTATAGCCAGTATAAACCTCCCCTCCTTTAGTTTAAACCCATTACCCCTCGTCCTGTCACAACAGGCCTTGCTAAAGAGATCGTCTCCATCTTTCCTACAGTCCCCCTTTAAGCACTGGAAGGCCGCAATAAGGTCTCCCTGCAGCCTTCTCTTCTCCAGGCTGAACACCCCCAGCTCTCTCAGCCTGTCTCCATAGCAGAGGTGCTCCAGCCCCTGATCACCTCCGTGGCCTCCTCTGGCCCTGCTCCAGCAGGTCCATGTCCTGTCTGTGCTGGGGGCTCCAGAGCTGGATGCAGTGCTGCATGGGGGTCTCACCAGAATTGCCTGCTGTTGCTGAGAAGGGTTCAACTACATCTTTCACGTAGCTGAAGGCTGCTATTAGATTGCCTCTTTGCCAGACTGAGGAAGCCCATCTTCTCAGTGTCACCGTGTAGATCAAGCCCCTCACTGCTTGGTAGCCATCTGTTGGCCCTTCACCAGTTTTTCAACATCTGTCTTGAACTGGGGAGCCCCAAACTGGTGCAGCCTCACCAGTGTTGACTAGAGAGGCATGATAGACTCCCTCATTCTGCTGACCATGCTTCTCTTGACGTGACCTGGGATGCAGTCTGCCTTCCTCGCTGTGAGCATGTGCTCTTGGCTCGTACTCAACCTGGTGTGTGCTTTTACCCCAGGCTCTTCTCTGGCAGGCTGCTGCTGCACGGGAGTCCTTCTGCCCCAAACACAGACATCTGCATGCCTCCATACTGAGCTTCACGAGGTTTCCCATCACCCAGTCCAAGTTTATTGTGGTACTTGTGCATTAGAGCTCTGTTGTTCGGCATATCCACCTGCCCCCTCCTGGGTTAGCATTATTTGCGTATTGCTAGGGGTGCACTCTGTCATGACATGGGTGGTCGATGAAGGTACAGCATGATATTGGCTCAGTATTGACCCACGGGCTACTCTGCTCATTAGTGGCTGGCAGCTGGTTATCGAGCCATTGATTGCTGCCCTCAGCCTGGTGGTGCGTGCCGTTTCTGCCCATCCTTACTCTGGTTGCCCATCCTGTGTTTCCTCAGCCCAGCTGTTTCGTGAGGCGGATTGTGGATGATCTGTCGTGGTAAATCCGTCCTGACGGTTCCTGGTTACCTGCTCGCTCCTCCCGTGTTTGGAGGTGGCCTCCGGGAGGATGTGCTCCGTGGTCCTTGCAGGGGCCGGGGTGGAGCTGGCTGGCCTGGCCTTTCTGGCACGTGCCACCTTGCGTGTCCTGGAGACAGGCACAGCAAGAGCATTTTCCCAGCTGTCTGGAGCTTCCCCTCATCACGAGGATGGCTCCACAGTGTCACTAGATAGCCTCTTACCTGTTACCGTGAACTCTCTGGCCGTTTTCTGAGACTAGTCATTTAGGCAGTTCTTATTGCATTTATCAGGAATGACTTTGCAAAGTTTTAGTTTATAATAGGAATGTTGTATGGTAATAAGTCACGTCTTCATGAAAATATATGCAGAATTTTCTTTATCAGCAGCACTTCAAACACCTGGAAGAAAGAAATCAGATCCGTAACTTGAATTTCTGTTTTTAAAAAAATAGTTTCCATTTAATCCTTCCCCTTACTTTGTAGGGGGTTGATGTCAAGCCAGATAGCTGATGGTTACTTGGGGGAGTCTGTGGTTTCTTTTCTGGATACTGAGGTAACTTCACTCTCTTTCAGTCATTCCTGAATATCTCCATTATTTCAATATTTGTTAAAAATTATCATAAACAGGAAAGTGATCCTTTCTGTGAACTTGCTCTTACAAGACCGTTGCGTTCAAGTTGTTTGTGTCTTTAATTTAAAATTACATTGTTTTAATGACTCTTTTTAAAAATTCTATTTTGCTAATGGTTTTGAAGTTTTGCATTTGTCTTTGTGTTGACTCTTTATGAGTATTTCAGTCTGCTCCTCTAATGACATCAGGGTGAGGTCTGACGGACCACTTCTGCTCTCGGGTATCTGCTGCAGTGATTTTTTTGCTGTGTCTGTCCTGCAGGAGCTGTGTGGAGGCACCGTATTTTGCAAAGCTGCTTCCTGTTGTACTTAGCATTGTCGAAAAACTTGCTTTCCTGAAGTCTTCGGCTTCCTATCCCAATTTTTGATACTTCCTGTGTTCAAGATCTTATTGACATCTGTTTCCTCCTTTTTTTTTTCCCATTTCTTACCCTTCTTTGGGTATTTTGGATGTTACTAGCTGCTAAGCTAGGACAAGTCTTAGCCAAATTGTCGTCTTTATTTTTTTATAGAGTATTGGCTTTTTGGCTAGCTGATAAATTATCATGAAAACGTAAGAAGCCTAAACAACAAAAACCCCAAACAAATGAAAAGCCAAATGAAACCACGTAGCCCTTCAGACCCCGAATGCCAGCCCCCATTTCTCGTGTAAGGTTTTCCCATGAGTACTGTCATGATGCAAGATGACCAGAAACGGGCAGGCCTTGCTGCAGGAGGCGCACACGCTGCTGCTGAGCTGCCGCTGGTGGCGGTGGCTGCAGTGTGGGCACCCGCCGGTTCCCATCACGGTGAAGGCATGTCTCCGTGAGGAGCGCTCCACTCAGGGGCTGCGTGGCCTCGCGCTGGAAGGCAGCCTTGGTTGGAGTCCCGCTGTCGGGCACGTTGCCCGGGTGGAGGCGCCTGCAGAGCCGAGGAGCAGCTCCCGCCTGCCCTGGCCGGTGGGGTGCTCTGGAAGGGACCCCGGCTGGGCTCTGGCTTTGGCAGCCCATGTAAAGGTCTAGCAGGCTCAGAGTTTGCAGCCGTGAACAGCGCTGGAGCTGAAACTGCAGGCTGTGGGCTTAGTGTCCGGCGGCCCCTCAGTCCTGGGGAGTGCCCGGCAGCCTTTAGAAAGCTGGTTGCCTCCCCTGCTGCCTTCCGTTCTCTGGGTTAAACGTGAAGAAGCTGCTCCTGTGCCCACAGCCCCGCTCCCACCGCCAGTGATGGGGTGTAGGAAGGGGTTGTCACCGCCCCTGTTCCTCCTTCACGCGGTTTGGCTGGGGCCACGTCAGTGAGGGAAGCCCCTACCACCGCGCCCCGCTTTCCTTTCCGAGTGGTGGCTGTTCTGCCCTGCTCCCCGTTGTCTCGGGCTGTCTGTGTGCCTGGGGCTGTCCCGCCGCCGGCAGCACCGGGTCTGCCAGGCTCTTTGGCAGCGCTGACCCCAGCCCCGCATCCCCTCCTCTCCTTGAGCTAATTCTGCCAGTCCCAAACCGCAGCGGCAGGTGCCGGATTTAGGTGGCACACTAAAATAAATGGACAGTTAATGAGATTTTGGGTTACTTTATTGCTGAAGTAGGTGGTGTGCGGTTTCCTCCAGCCGAAGAGGGCGGCAGTGGTCAGGGGACCGGGCAGGTGCCGTCCCCTCGGTCCCCCCGCCCTGAGGGGCACGGCCCTGTGCCCCGGCACTGCCGGCTGCCCCGGGCTGGGGAGGGCGCTGCGGGCAGCACAAGCCACCACCGGAGAGGGAGGCTAAACACATCGTACTTCACAACACCGTGAAAATGCAGTGCTGGGCTGCGGGCGTTGGAGGCCGAGGAGCGGGTGCAGGCGTGTGGGGTGCGGGGTGGGCGGCTGGGACGGCTGTGGGGGTCAGGCCGAGGGCTTGTCTGGCCCGTGGCTTCGTCCCTAGGGGTGGGAGCAGCCGATGGGCACCGCGGCAGGGACGCTGGCGTGTGTGAGGGAACAGGCACCCTGCCCCTGGTCAGCGGTCCCTGGAGCACCGCTGGCGGCCGGGAGGCCTCCTGCCCACGTCACTGCCGGGTGGGCACTCTGCCCGGCGCCGGGGCCCTCGGGGAACCGCTGGCAGCAGAGTGGCGCAGCGCGGCAGGGAGGAAACCTGCACCTGGAGCTGCTGCGGCAGCATCTGCCGGCCAGCCGGCATCCATCCATCCATCCACCCATCCATCCATCCATCCTGCAGCGCCGTGGCCGGGGTGAGTCAGCCTGTCGCCGCGCTGGGTGACTCAGCCAGCAGACTCCCACGTGCTGCGCTGCCTGCGCCTGACTCACTGCTGCTGCCAGGCAGAGGCACCCGCTGCAGCATCCAGCATCCGCACGTCCCCTCCGCCCGCCCGCCGAGGGGGTGTCAGCCCTGGCCGGCCAGACGAGGGGGAGAGAGGGGGCGGGAGAAGAGCACAGGCAGGCTCCGGGCAGGAGGACAAGAGTGGCAGGGGAGGAAAGGATGGAGTGAGGCGCTGTACTAAGGCAGCCTGACGGCTTGGCTGCTGAACCCTGGGGTGGGGAGGAGCCAGGGTGTGCACTGGGGGAACCCCAGGGTAGATTTGATCTTGCCAAGTGTCCGGACAGCATGCCTCCTCTGCATCAGCACCCCGGTCCTGCGTGTGGTGGCTTTATGGAGAAGCAGGCTGGGCCTCCCGTACGGCGTGATGAGCATGGGTGACTGCAGGGTTCAGGATGCTCAAGGGCTCTGTGTGGGGAGCAGCAGGTACGGACCAGAGGTCAGAGAGGCTCTTCCCTGCCTGTACTTGTCCTTACAGGTAGTCTGGGGCTGTCAGGTGTGTGTAACTGTACCCTGGGGAGATCTCTCCAGAGGCTGAATGGTGGCCTGGCCTAAAGCAGCTTTCATGGTACATCAGCCGTAGATGCAGTTTTCAGCCACACTTTTGTGTATTGATATGGAGCTTTGCCGGCATGAGGGTGGAGATGGCTCCCCGTGAGCTCTTGCTGGAGCAGGGCAGGCTTGCTGTGTCCCACAGACGCTGCTGTACAAGATGACTTCCCTCCATCTTCTCCAATTCTGAGCTCTCTGTCTCAGAGCGGGGTTAGGATTTCTGTGGGTGAGAAGTCGTTCTCCTAGAGATTGGGACATTGCTGCCCTGACCCGGCAGGAAGGGCTTAAGGAGAGTGGTTATAATCATGGCAGGGATTTGGCTCATGGCCAGGTTTCCAATGCCTTCCAGTCATGGGCAAGGCAGCAGATAGCATGTGCTACGGCAAATTTCCTCACCATTGGCATCTCTTATCCACTGTCTGCCTGTTCATCTTTGTGGCAGCACGTAGTCTGAGCTGGACTGAGCAGTTTTGGTCCTTGGAGTCGGGTGTAATGGCCAGGAGGAGAGAGGCTTGTTGTGCCAGACTCCTTGGACCCATTAGCTAACGGTCATGCTGACCACAGCGATGCCAAGGCATCAGAGTGCCAAGAGGGGATTTTTGTGTGGTGACCCCTTGAAGAGGAGCCCTGGCCTGGCAGAAGACAGAGAGGCAGCTCTTCTCTCTCATGGGAGAAGCCTCTCTATTGCCCGAGTGCTTCCTGGGTGCAGGTAGCTCCCCTGATCTAGCTCAACAGCCTTGATGATGCTACCATAGCTTATGTTGTTGTGCTTTGCAAACCCAAGATCCTTGTTTCAAAAGGCTTGTGATGCTGCCTGGGTCCTTCTCAGCTTTTTTTCAAGAAAGGCTCTGGCTGCGAGATGGAGTGACGACAGCAGGGCTGGACAGGGCAACCCTCTGCGAGCGATACTAATTAGCACCTTGGCTCCGTGCTGCTCTTTCTTCGGTTGACCATAACAATTGCAGTGCTTTGCTGTGTCAGGTGAAAGAGGAGGCATTAGCCTCTTCTTGTGCTGGCTGATACTCATATTGGTGCCTGAAGCTATCCAGTAACTCACTGAATGACTCACAAGTACAGAAACCTTTTCCTACTGCTGAAGCATCAGGGAAGCCTTGGTCAGCAGGATTGCTGCACGTTGTCCAAAATCAGTTGTCGATGTACAAGCAAGCACCATCAGTCAGGAACTTCCATCTCCTGATGTACTGATGCAGGGTGCTCTGGAAGCCTGACTGACTGGTAAGTGAAGCAAGAGTAGATACCAAAGGGATCCTGCCCTTGGTGGACCTGCCTGAGCGTGGCCAGATGCGGTGGCAGGGCCGGAGAGTGGCAGGGCTGCAGCGGGCTGGTGGCGTGGGGAAGTGCTGTCTCCCCTCCTGGCGCTGGAGACAGGAGTGCTGACAGGTTTAGCAGTTAAATACCTGATGTTGGTGATTGTCTTTAAACCGAAGTCTCTAATTCTGCTGTTTCCATGGAAATAGAGCAATCTTGTGATTAAGGCGTAAGGCTGGGGTGGTGAGCACTCTGGTCCTTTGGAGCTGCAGGCCCTTGCTTCATTCCCACGACTGCTGCTCCAAGGTACGGTGTGTCTGTCTGCCTGGACTGCGAGGGGAGACCCAGCCCTGCCCTTACGCAGAAATATGGATACCTGCGTTGGGAAGGGTGGTCCAGAAAACCCTGCTTAGTCCCCTAGGGTCCTGACAGAAACATAGAATGCAGTGAGCAGGGACATCTTCAGCTAGACCAGGTTGCTCAGAGCCCTGTCCAACCTGACCTTGGATGTTTCCAGGGATGGGGCATCTCCCACCTCTCTGGGAAACCTGTGCCAGTGTTCTTCACTTCAGGTGTCTCAAGGGATAGTGTTGCTCATGCCATGTTGGCTGAGCAGGCTGTCATCGAAGGGAGCTGTGGGATCCAGAAGTTGGGGGAGTTATCTAACTCAGCGTTAGGTGGCTGTGATGGAGGTGACACCACCTGAGTCAGTTCCCCCAGGCTCCTCTGTAGTCAGTCTCAGGCTGAAGTAGGAGTGCAAAGTAGGTTGGATGACTTGTGCACTAAAAGTGCTTATTTTTCTTCATTGACTGTAGGAGAGCTGAGGGTGACTAGATCAGATGTAGATATCTAAAACACAGATGGCTTTGAGTTCAGCTTGAAAAGAGGAGGAGGAAAACATGTGATGGGACCCACTTTTTTTTTTTTTTTATGATAGCCTCCTGAACAGCGTGTTAGTAGAGACGGGGCACTCTGGGACTGGCGCGATTCAGCAGAGCATCTCCCTGCAGAGCTGCCCCATGGAGACCAGCATCTCCAGAACCAATCCATTCTCAGGTGGCTTGGAGACCTGGCACCTTCAGCCCACCTTTTCCTTGTCCTCTGGCTGCCTTGCCTCACCAAGTGCTCTGGCCTTGGCATTTCTCCTGTTTCCATTTCTAAGATAATGCTTTGGGCTGACGTGGAGTGAAATCTCGCAGCCACCATGGTCCCCTGTGGGTGGAGGTGGATTCAGTCCCATGAAACGCGAATCACAGAAGGTCTGCTGGTCTGTTTGCTTTCTTGAGAGAGCTTTACTGCTGGGCTTGCAGATGAAGCCATAGCATCTTACTGACTTTGGAAAACCATGTCTTGGTGGAAGGTCAGAAGGGAAGAAGAGCAGTCCGTTCCTTCCTGCGATTTGCTCCTTTGTCTTTCGGGCACTGAGACATCACACAAATGTAAGAAGGGCAACTTCTGTGTAAGCTCTCCCATGTAAACTCTCAGTTCCTGAATTAGTTTGCATGTATTTCTGCCTTACTGTCTTTCCTGTAAGCCACAGCAGTTTTAAAGCTGGCACAATATTTTATGCATCATACAATGTAAGAAAGTTATTAAACAAATACCTCGATAACTTCCAACTCATCCCAGGCATTACCTCAAATGAAAGATCATGTATAGTCCAGAGGAAGATGCATTAGTTTGGCTGCATTTAGATGGTGCAACATCCCAGTCGTTGTGTTAGTGTGGGAGAAGCTCTGCAGGACGCTGCTACGCAGGCATGTAGCGTGAGTTGGAACTTATCTCACAAACATGGAAGGGAGGGATGACGTTTGTGTGGTGTTGACAAGACCAGGTACTGTATGTAATTTTGATGACTATAATTTTTGTATTGTTTAAAAACTGTGAAGAATTACAAAAAGAGACATAAAATCATTTAAAGCCTGGGGAAAATGGCTAATAGTATAGTATGGGGCTTGAAAGCAGTCAGGTCAATTTAGAAGCTGGAGACAGAATGTGACCCACTGGGCAGAGCCCAGAGCTACCCAGATTGAGCTTAAAAGTACTCGTGTTTCTCAGAGAGTATCTAGCCATTGGAATAACTTTCCTAGAGACACGCTAAATACTTGCAAGGCCTCAAATCAAAGCCTGGTGTTTCTTTGCATATAAAAGTCCATGCTAGCTCAGGTATAAGAGATGATTTTGATGCTGAATTTATTGAGTAGGTTTTTCTAACCTGTGCTGTGCAGCAAGTGCAAGTAAGTGGCGCAGCGATCATCTCTGCTGTCTTTGTAATCTGTTATCAGTGACAAAATATACCAGAGTCAATAGGAGTCCTCGATCTCAGCTGAAAAGCCTGACTGCGTATGTAATACAACTGATTGCATTCAAATAAATGTAAGCAATGGTGATAAAATTATAAATCAAGCACTCAAAAATTTAAGAAGTGCTAAAACCAAAAGTGCCTTTGTATCTCTTTGTATTTTTAAATTCTTTTTTTTAGGCTGTCAGCAAGGAAGCAATCTAGCAGATCAGGATAGAAACTGTCCTGCTGCAGCCTGTATCTTGGCGTAGCCCAACCTAAAGTTTAGGCTGTTGTGCATCTTCACCTCGAGCTGTTAATGCGTGGAAGCCAAAGGCTGAGTTGCCTCCCTGGTGTGTCTGCTCCTTCTGTATTAGTGTGATTAAGAGCAAGGGGTCTCTTTTGCATCCAGCAGCACAAGCTGAGAAGTGTGAGGAGCAGCTCTCAAAGGAGTTGTTTCCCCCCACCCCCAGGTTTGGGTGCACATTTATAGATGGCAAAAGTCATCCCCTTGAACGAAGGATGACCCCAAGCCAGCCATTTGGTTCCAGCCCTGAACTACAGAGGTCTATTAGCTCTTCAAATAACTCAGTAAAAGCTGGAAAAATGTACAATTTTGGCAAAGCTACCTTATTTTTCCCTAACCTCATTTTTGGAGATGTCTGAATTGCTTTTGCTGAAACTTCTAAAAATACCAGCCTAATGCAGAGACCAAGCATGGAAAATTTCGGCTTGAATAGTTAGTTTGGCAAAGTTTTGAGGCCCTGATTCTCAGCTGCCGCAGTGACTTCTGACAGCCTAAACCACAGATACTGCCAGCAGCTCTGCTTGCACACGCAGAGGCCCGTGGGGGAGAGGCGAGGCGAGCCCGCTCGTCGGGCCATCGCAAAAGCGGCTCTGTGGGCTCTTCAGCCCATCACCCTGGCCGCTGCTGCCGCCCACCCTGTGCCCGGGGGCCGGGACACACAAACTGGGCCGCAGGATGGTCGTTCTCCCATTGGGGAGCCATTTGTCAGCCACAGATTTCCCGAGCCCGAAGCGGCGTCTCGGTGTTTCCCTAGCCCTCCATGGAGCTTTTGTCCGTGAATTTGCCGAATCATCTTCCGAGCGCGTGCTAGCTTGGCATCCACCGCATCCCTTGACGAGGCATTGTACAGCTTCGGGATGTTTTGTATGAAGAGATCTCTTTCTATTTTGAAGCTGCCTCCTGATTAATTGGATTCGATGTCCCCTAGTTTGTGTTTTGGAAGAAACAGTGAACAAATTGTTCCCCGGTGGCCTTCTCCTTTCTTCTCCAGACAGGGAAGACTTCATTCCCTCTCTGCCATCTTCCTTTTCAGGCTCCTCGTACAGAAGCTATTCTGTCCTTTTGATCATCTCCTGCCCTCCTTGGTACCTTTTCCAGTTCCCTTCTATCTTTTTTTGAGATCTGGGTCAGAAGCGCTGGGGAGGGTGAGGAATGGCACGCAAGTGGTGCAGAGCCTTCAACGGCAGGCACGCGTGGATCGGGGCAGGAGCGTCACGATGTTCCCTGGTTTGTGCTTCATCCTTTTCCTAGCAGTTGCTAGTACTCTGTTTGCTCTTTGATTGCTGCTGAGCAGTGAACTGATGTTTTCATAAAGCTATTTAGAAAAACCTCAAGATTTTAGTTGAGTGGTAACAAGAAATTGGAGCTCATTATTGTATACGTAAAATGAGAATTAACTTTCTCTGAGCATGCCACTTTACATTGATCATCTACTGTTCTGTCACTCAGTTACTCAGAATTTTAAGGTCCTTTCACAATGCTTTGTCTTTGCTTCTGCTCTCCTGACTAACACTTTTGAGCTGATCTGACTTTTTTTTTTTGTTCTTTTTGTGCTTGCCTGCAAACACTGCACTTGTTCCAGCACGTTCCTCCTCCTGAAGCTCTGGTGCTGCCTGCCGAGAGGCTCACTCTGTCCGTTCGGCTGAGCAAAGGTTTCTCTGTGAACCACTCTTTTGTCTGAGCCTGATCTAATTTATTCTTTCTCCGAAGTTCCTTTCAACCAGCTGGCTGTTCCCCTGTGCGTCCGAGGCCCAGGCAGGTTTCCTGTTTCCTGCCCTTCGGGCGGCGTGGCGTGCCATGCCGCACCATCGGACCTGCAGCTGCCTCCCGCTGCCGGCTGGACCCCAACCCTGGGAGGTGCTGCTGCAGTTCCTTTCCAGCCGCTTCTGTGTTCCCTCTCCAAGAGCTGTGCAGCCACCTCCTTTTGGTGCGGATTTCTCCCGAGGAGGGAAGCCGTGGTCCTGGGGAGCATGCCGTGGTCTCCGGTGCCGCTGTTCCCCGGTGCAAGTGGCACAGCGAGGTTTCGGTGGCAGAGGCACAGGGAGAGCTGAGCAGTACTGGCACGTGGCTCCCTGCAGAAAATCTCTCCTGCTTTATGGACTTCCCAGCCTGCACCAGAGCCTGCGGTGCAGCTCACTGGCTCAGAGAGATTTGTGGTTTGGCCAGGGAGACCCTGGATGTCAAAGATGTTTAAAGATGGAGCGAATGTTGTAGTTGTGTGTGTGTTCTGACGACTTCAGGACAGGGGTAAGGGGTTGTGAGCATAGGGATCCAGACCTGCCTTCCTAAGTGCTTCAGTGCCTGGAGCTCCCCAATTTTGCAGTAAGCTCTCCAGGCAGCAGAGAGCCGGTGTGCACGCTCAGACATTGCCCGTAGCGGTGGAAAGCTGGAAGGTAGCTGTGGGCAGATGCGGACAGTGGAGGGGACTCGGCACTTGAAGCGTGGCTCACTGTGGCCCTTGAGCAGCCCCACGGCATGGAAGGCGATGCCAGCGTTTCCTAGATGCCTACGTTAGCCTGACTGTGTGCTCAAAGAAGGGTCAGGGCTCGGTCCACCTCGAGGACCCTGGTAGGTGATGGGGGGCTGCTTTCAGCTCCCCTAGAGACCAGCTCTTCTCCGGGCGGAGCAACTTCTGTTCCCTCATCCTGTCCTCCAGGGCCAGTGCCCCAGCCCTGGGCATCCTCGTTCCCTCCACAAAACCTCCCCACGTGCTGTCCAGAAGCGTTTTGTTTGTGGGGTGGTGGTTGCACTTGCTCTCCGGTAGCGCTCTCCCACCAGCCTTGATGGCTCGATGCTCTTCATTCCCGCTTTGTCCCCAGCACAGCGCAGAAACAAACACCAAAGGAGAGAAAAAGAGACCAGGCGGAGGTGTAAATGGCCATTGCACGTGCTTGGTGCTCGTGCCAGACAATATTCTGGTGCTCTGATCATACCGCAGTTTTAGACGTGAGCAGCACTGCACAGCAAATACCAGGTCTGGTATTGTGGTGTTACCAGTGGTACCAGTCTGGTGCCAGCCTTGGGCATCCCTCGGGAAGGTTCCCAGCAGAGTTTCCTGCTACATCTCCACCAGGCGATCTCTCGGGAGCCATCCCAGCCCTTTCCTCAGTACCAGATCATCTTCGGATGGGCAAAGGAGGGCAAGATGTTCCCCTTCCCTTTACAGCCCTCCGTAACTCCCAGGCTCTTTCTCCGAGAAGGGCTGAGTTCTGGTGTGATGCTCTTTCTGGTGATGGTGCTTGTGTGACACTCGCCCTTTACTGTTTGTTTTAGAAGGGTTGATGACACAAAGATGAAACAAAAAAAATTATTGAGCTGAAGTATTTAGGAGAAAGAACAAATAGAAAATGCAGGCAATAATGACGCATTTGTAAAGAATGTCTTGTTTGTGCCCAAAACATGCAAGCCCCACAGTTAATGAAGAAAGCTACGCTATTTCAAAATTCAGCCTGGCATACAAAAGAGGTGGCGCACTGAACAATGAGACTGTCATATAATTAATCGTTAACAGAGAAGAGCTTGGTATTACTGAACATAAGCCAAGACTGAAAGTGAGCAAATTGGAGGAATAAGACACAAGTAGCAGCCTATATCCAGCTTGGTTAGTGGCAATAAGGAATTACGAGGTTTATTAGGAACAGGGATGTTTTTTAACTGGTGCTGCTCCATGGCTGGATAGAATGAACTGGTTGTCAGTAGCTGTGTGGTAGAAGCTGTCCTGTGCTTGGCGAGGGGAAATGCTTCCTGTCAAATGGTAGCTCAGTGTTGAACAGCAGCTACCAAAACCAGGTATTTTTAAGATTCCCAGCTCTGGGTAGCTTGCACCCGGGGGCGCTGGCTGCGGAGCTGGCTGATCGCTGGCCTCTTGGTGGCTCCCAAATGAGAGGATGACTGAGACCGGAGCAGGCTAATGCTGTGCCAGCCGTAACAGGATAAATGGGATGACTCAGGTTATTTATGATCCAGTTAGCCTGATATTGATCCCTGGGAAGGCAGCGGAGAGGCTGACATAATCTCAGTTAATGAAGAATTAAAGGAGGGGAAATGAGTGCCAAGTATCATAGTTTGATGGGATCTGTTTTCCGTAACGCTGATAACAACTCCTGAGCAGCGTGATTAGGTGCAGGTGTTAATGATTAAATAATATGTTTAGACTTCTTTATGATATTTGGTTTAGGACAGAGTGGCTTTCTGATGAAGAAACTAGAAGAGTCTATGGTCAGTGTGAAACGTGTAAAATTGATTAAAGATTGGGACTTCAATATATAGCTGTAAATAAAAATTGTATCAGAGCATCTAGGTTTGTGGTGGGTTTTGTGGGATCTGTTCTTCACCTTGTAGCATTTAGCATTTGTATCCATCACTGAAAAAAAAAAAAGAAGAATCGTGATTGAATTAATAAAGATTATGTGAAGTGACAAAACCAGGAGGAATCCAAGCACTGAGGCGGACGAGTCCCTGATGGAGGAGAGTGAGGGGCTGTGTCCGGTGACGGGGAAGACTTGAGGAACTATACTCTTTTATCAGTGGAAAATGAGCTTCCAGTGCAGTGCTGAGGACAGAAGGGGTGGTGTGGATGGTTGTCGGTAGGGAATGTGTTGGGAGAGAAGGGGGTTTGGCACCGGGACGATCCCTGCTGGGGTGGTGCCTGGTTCTGCTGTGTCTATACCAGAAGAAAATCATTGGGAAATCAGGGAGGATTCAGGAAGACTCGTGAATTAATGGCCAGACTGCAAGATGTACCCATAGAAGGGGACTTGAGTAGCGCTGCTGTATTATAGAGACTGTTGAGAGGTTATTTGATCAGACTTATAAATATCTTAAGGGAGCTGGATTTTGATAGCGGTCCTTCGTTTTGCAGACAAAAGGGTGGTTAGAGGCTGAAGCTGAAAGACGCCATCTGTAAATAAGGCACGTGTTTTGAAGAGGTGAGAGCAGTATATTCAGGGGCGAGGGGTGCATATGAAGGTCATCTCTTTTGGCCAGTCCCCAAAGTGGAGCAGTGGGAGGTGAGCGGGCAGAGGATGTCCCACGTGCCGCTTGTGGCACGGGGTCCAGGGGCGTTCCAGGTGGCCAGGCACCCGCGGCGTGGGGTGCGTGGACCAAGAGGGGTCTCAAATGGGATTTTCTGTATCAGTCAGCAGGACTTGGCTGGGATGGCTGGGAGGCCCTGCGGTCTCAAGGCAGGCGCCAGTCTGGGGAAGGGGATTTGGGCACAGGGTCTCTCTGAAGACGTGTGTCTTGGTGGGAGCTTGAGAGACTGATTCTGGGGAGAGTGTAGATGAACGCTCCTTTCAGCGTGGTTCGCAGGATGGCGGTCCGTGACGGAGCCGCCGTTCCCACTCGGCTGAGCCGTGGGGCGATGCTGCCCTGCTCAGCCCCGCCGAGGGAGCGGGAGCTGTTTGCAGCCAGAGCCGCTCGCCTGGCGTGGCTGGAGGGAGATGCCAGGGAGCATCGGGTGCCGCTGGGCCCTGCGAGGGGTGGCAGAGCTGGCCAGGGGACATGCCTGTGGGAGTTCAGTCTTCCCTGCTGTGCGGGCAGCGGCCGTCGCTGCCTGCCCCAGCTCCAGGTCGCCAGGGCGCTCGGCAGCAGATAATGCCGATCCTTCTTGGCAGCTGCCCCTCAGCGGGGCTGCAGGCAGGATCCTTGCTGTGCCCAGGCAGCAATTACATTGCAACTACAGCACCGGGGGAGCGCAGCCCGGCGCTGCTGGGAGGGGAGGAGGGGAGACGTCCTCCTCCCTTGCCGGTGGGCGCCCTCTCCGCCTGCCCTTGCTGGTGGAGCACCGTGGTTCTGGGCCGAGGAGAAGCAACCCTTGAACTTTGGTGTGAAGGAAGGACGGACGGACGGACACCTTTCTGTCCTGCACCAGCACACAGCCTGTCAGTCACTAGCTGCTCTGCAGCGAATGAGGGAAGCCTCCTCATGCATGTCTGTGTGCTGGGGGACAGGCTGGTGATGGCTCTTCTTACAAAGGTCTTCTTGCTGGCCCAAAGTATGGTTCGGTACGGCTGGTTATCCCGACCCCCCCCAGCCGCTCAGCTCTGGAGACGTCTGCCTTGTCCTCCCGGTTGAAGAGCAGCCACTTTCGGGGTGGTGAGAGGTGCCTGAAGCTGTCACCTCTTGCCCCGACCGCACGGGAAGCTCATATCCTGCCGCTGTGGTTGAAGTCTTTCTCTGCACGTCTCCGCGGTCAGGCAGTGGGGACTCGTCAGGCTCCGCTGGGACTTTGCGTTGGTGGGAGACGCCGAGAGCAGCGAGGGTCAGCGTGGCAGAGGCGTGGGGGACGGGGCAGAGCGACGCGGAGGCTGCTGCCTCCCGGGGGGACTCTCGAGTGGGATGCAGCACAGCCTCCCGTTCGGGAAGGTGAGCCATCCGCAGGCTGAGGCATCTGTGGCTGCAGCAGGAGCCTCTGGGGGACTGCGAAAACGTGCGAATGCAGGTGGGAGGCCAGCACCTTCTGCTCTGTGTGGCTATGGGGTTTTTTCTTCCCCCCCCTCCCCGTCTGTGGTTGACGGTTTGTCGTTGTGCAGAGGCCTTGGGGAGAAACCTGAAATGCCTGTGTTTGGCAGGGCTCTTCTCACCTGGGTGCCGGTGTGTGTAATGGCGTGCATGGCTAAGGGACAGACCACGTGGTGAGGCTGCTCGAGGGGTCTGCCTTCCTGCAGCGTCCTGCCCGCCGAGCATGCGTCCTGAACCGTCCTGAACCTCCGCAAGCTGTGGAGCCTCTCCTGCCCCGGGAGCACACGCTGCGATGCCCCGCGTCGGGCAGGAGCAGTGCTGCTGCAGAGCAGGGGTGCAGGCGAGTAAAGATGCTTGGGTGGAAGTCATCCAGGGCAGCGTCACGTGCAGGAGCTGGTAGGGCTGGCATGTGTACGGGGGAATAAAGCAGGAGCACGCTAGCCTGGGGGCTCTGGCAGTATGGCTGTTTCTCCTGGGTCGCAATCCCCATCTGATGAGCAGCATACAAATCTGCAGCTCAGCTGGCGGCGCCTGTACCACGGTGCCGCAGTTCTGTAGTTTGAGCTCTCTGGATTATGTGACATGAGTCGGTGCCATTAGATAGGACTTTATTTTTTTGCATAAAAAGAAAAGTCATATGAAACATCTCACAAGAAAACTGCACTAAAACCAAACAAATATTATTTTGGTTCCAAAAGCCAACCTTCTGAAAATTTACATTTGCCTTTACATCCTAATTCCTAATTTGGGCTCTTTTGCATATGAGTTTTGATGCAGCCTTTAATTATGTGCTTGTATATTTTCCACAAAGCATTGCCTTACTCAGGATGAAAATGCATGCACGCGGGCCCGAGGTAACATCGTGTGGGCCATGGCAGAGCTGGCACTGCTGGCTCTCGAGTGCTTCCCCTTGAATCTAAATTACCTTCCAGCGACCTTGCTTAAGCTGTACCAGAAATGAGCTGGTGTGAAGGGAGCTCACCTCTGTGGACTGGAGGGCCCTTGGTATCCCCTTTTGGTCTCTGAGGAAGGAGTTCCTTCAGGGTGTTCTTCTTCACCACTTCTGACTCCTGGGATGTGGGACTTGACCACCTGAATAAGCCCCTTCCCTCTCTCTGGAGGGCTGCCTGTGGTAGCCCCTCGTTCGTCCGCTGGCGATGGTGTCCAGCTCCTGAGCACTCTTGTCAGCGTAAGGATATGGAGCTCCTCTCTTGCTGCTGTGTGACAGCCCGTGGGTGATTAAGGGTTATCGTGAGCTCAGAATACAACTCCGGATGGCCCTGCTCGGCGTCTGCGGGGTCCCTTCCCAGCCCCACGGCTCCAGCTGGCCCCATGGCAGTTAGCGGCAGCTCGGTGCTGTGCCGTGCGGGGTGGAAAGGGGCTCTGGGGCTGGCAGGGGAGCCTGTGCCCCTTTCCTCACCTCCTGGCTGTCTGCTTTTGGGTCGTTGGATTATCCTGTAGTGCTGGACACGTTTCGTTCGGGTGACACAGCAGCCCCTTAGGACAAGGGGGTGTGTGCAGATCGGCTGGGGAGCAGGCAGGGGAGCATTCAATAATATTTGTGGTGTCCCAGCTCTCTTCTTGGTCTCTGGTGATTTCCACCCTCACCAGCCCTGACAGAGGGTGCGGGGTCCCAGCAGCTGGTGGCACTGCTCTGCGTCGTAAGTCCGGTTCTTCGTGGGGCTGGCCCTGGCTGGCGCAGCTCTGCCTGGCCCTGTTGAGCCCACCTCTCCCCTGCCCCGTCATGCCAGTTTTCTGGACCCTGTGGGAGGGTCAGCAGCTGGGGCAGGGTCAATGGAGAGCTCTCTGTTACAGGAGGCTTGCCCCGGCGCCTGACGGTTGCTGACGGTGAGCCGGGTCCCGCAGCCCTTGGTCTGCAGAGCTGCGGGGTGTCACAGGGTGAGCACATCTGCTCAAAGCTGGTCTCCGAGGCATTCACGTTTGCAGCTCTCCCAGCCATCGTGGGAGCTTCCTGGCTGTCAGGTTGGGGCAGAGAAGAGAGCAAAGTGTTGGGCTGGGAGACTGCTCATCCTCCTGAACCACTTGCTGTCCCTTGCAGAGCTGTGCTGTGCTGCTCCTCAGCAGCCTCTGCCCCGCTGGCATGACCCCTCCGTCCCCGCTGATGCCCCAGGGAAATGCAGGAAGGCTCCTAGCAGTGTCCCGGCGCTTGGTGGGTTTCTGAAATATGGCTTGTAGCTCTGGGGTGAGACTCATGCTGGATGCTCTGCTTTGGCCTCACTGGTGGTGTTTTTGCTGCGTTTGTTTAGCTGGCTGGGAAGAGAGCTGCTTTAGGGCTGGAAGCCGTTGAGCAGTGAGGGAAACGTGTGAAAGGCTGGGCTAGTTGTCCCTGCAGAGGGCTTAATTAATAAGCTAGAATTTGGCCAGAAAGCAGGGTTATTCTTACCATTCTTAGAGCAATGGTGCAGGATCTAGAACAGTTTGAGCCGTTACTGGTCATTCCTGAGACCCCAGGAGTTGATTTGCAAAATAATTGTTGGCTCCTGAGTGCTGTCAGTGTCCGCTCACAAAATGACATTATAAACATTTTAATTAAAAACACTGATCATGATTACAGTAAAAGTGGGTTTAAAAAATATAGCTAAGTGCATAGTCCCGTGTTTATCACCTCCTCCCACTGCCAGACACCAAACAGCACCAGGGTGCTGGGTGCCCGCTGACATCCTGAAAAGCCGCTGTGGTCTTGCTGTTAGAAGGCTCGTAGGGCGCCGCTGTTGGGGTCTGAGTCCCGCTGGGCTCCGCTGGCACAGGCACCCGGCCCGCGTCCGTGGGAGAGCCCAGCTGCTGCGGAGCCAGGGCTTCCCCAGGCCGTCCTCGCGGGGTTGCGGGATTTCGGGAGCCCGGCCCCGCTCAGGTGCAGGGGAGGGCCCTGCCCAGAAACCACCGCTCGCTTCTGGATTTCAGGTCTCCCTGACTTCCCCGTCCTGGGTGATGGATGAGTGCGATGCTGGGAGATGCTAGCAGGTGGAGCGGTCTCAGGGTGGCTGGGACCTCCGTCTGCTGGTGGGGCCCTGGGCTGGGTGGGCGCAGGCGGTCCCCCAGCTGGGTGGCAGCAGGGCAGCGGCGCAGGAGCTCCTCCGCTGGCCCGGCCACAGGGACAGCTCTGTGCTGGTGCAGCAGCCAGCGGCACTACAGCATGCCTTCCTTGTCTGACGGGCACTGCTCTCCTGCAGCCTCCGGTCCTGCGGTCACGCTTGGGCAAGGATCGATGGGCTTCCCAGCCACCTCCCCTCTGCTCCATGCAGCCCATGGCCCTGGTCACCCGGTGGTCTCCATCTCCCTGGGCACGTTCCTGCTGTGTCCCTCTCTCTGGTCTGTCTCTCCTGGAAAGCCAGGATCTGGATTCTGCTGCCGTGAGGGCAGGATGATACCCCAGGGCCAGAGGGATCTGAGCAACTCGTTATCTGGAAGCTGCTGGCTCTGAGGCTCCCAGGCTTATGGAGAAAGTGTGCTGAGAGCTCCAGGTTAGTAAACTGCAATGGGAATTTTGGCTTATTTAGTATTATTTTCCCTTGAAGTTGTGCTGCGCTGTTCACTCTGAAGTCATACCCCGGGCTGGTTTACGCTGTGAGTTCTTGGAGCAATATACTTACAGGGGGTATATCTACGGTGGCGTGTCCGTCAAAACGACAAGTGCAGCCCTGCACTACCTAGGGAGAATATGGGACACGGAAGCAGCAGTGTCCTTGTTTAAGGCATGGCTGAGATTTCCTCCAGGAGGCTTTGTACAATGCCTGCTGCAGGGAAGAGGACTTTGATGGAAACAGGAGCTGAAATGGGTTACAAGGGTGGTCAGAGGAACCAAGGGTCTGTTTGAGGAAGGTTGTGCTAATTCAGACCTAAGTTCAGTTTAGCCCAGTATCCTCTTAGAAGACAGCCAAAAGCAAATGCCTTGGGAATCAGATGAAACCAAGAGGAACATGCAGTAATATTTCCCTGGCTGACCCAGCATCCAGTGGTGTGTCACTGAGGGACTCCTGTGCCAGTGGCAGTGTCTTCACATTTAATAGTGCTGATTAGATTTTCTTCTATGATCTCGCTTAATTGCTTTTGAACTGGGTGAGTTTTGAGTATCCACAACGTCCTGGGGCAAGGAGTCCACAGCCTGATAGCGTGGCATGGCAAGAAGTACCTCCCTTTGTTTTGAAACCCAGCAGTTTAATTTGACTTTCCCAGCATCTCTGTTGGGAGGTGCTGTTTGTTGCTTGGCTGTGCAGTGCTGGAGATCAGATCATAGACTGGGAGTCTCACCCCCCGGCTGCCTCCTCCTTAGGCTGACGGATCCCTTCTCTGTTCATTTCATGGAAGCTCTTTGTGTCCCTCTGAGTCAGGGACCAGAACGTGGCATTCAGGATGGGGGTAAAGCATGGATTTTACACAGTGCTGTAACGATGCTCTCTGACTTGTTCCCTGTTCTTCTTCCTTCATGCCATTTCACATGTCTGACCTTGCTGCCCATTGCAGCCGAGGGCTCCGTGCCTGGACAGCAATAGCCAGCCCAGCACCCACGTTTTGCTTGTGAAGCCAGGGTCCTCGTCTTGATGGGCATGGCTGACCTTGAATCCCAGCGCTGCTCCTCGGCCCAGCTGCTCATCCCGGGAGGCTGGGCAGCTCTGTCCCACGGGCGCCGAGGACTGATGCCCTCAGCAGCATCGTGTTCCCTGCCGAAGCTGTCGCACCGCCGCTCGCCCCGGGCCCAGACAAGGCATGGGTGTCTGGAGGAGCACAGCTCCCAGCACCGGCACTGCCTTGGTGACCTTCTTCATAGAATCGTAGAATCGTAGAATCATTGAATCATAGAATCGTTTAGGTTGGAAAAGACCTTTTAAGATGATCAAGTCCAACAGTTAACCTAACACTGCCAAGACCACCACTAAACCATGTCCCTCAGCACCACATCTACACGTCTTTTAAATACCCCCAGGGATGGCAACTCAGCCGCTTCCCTGGGCAGCCTGTGCCAGGGCCTGACAACCCTTTTGGTGAAAAAGTTTTTCCTAATATCCAACCTAAACCTCCCCTGACGCAGCCTGAGGCCGTTTCCTCTCATCCCATCACCAGTGACTGGGGAGAAGAGACCGACCCCCCTCCCCACAGCCCCCTCTCAGGCAGCTGCAGAGAGCGATGAGGGCTCCCCTCAGCCTCCTCTTCTCCAGGCTGAGCCCCCCCAGCTCCCTCAGCCGCCCCCCAGCACACTTGTGCTCCAGACCCTGCCCCAGCCCCGCTGCCCTTCTCTGGACACGCTCCAGCCCCTCCATGTCCTGCTTGTCCCGAGGGGCCCAAACCTGACCCCAGCATTCGCGGTGCGGCCTCACCAGTGCCGAGCACAGGGGCACCATCCCTGCCCTGCTCCTGTGGCCACACCACCCCTGACACAAGCCAGGGTGCTGCTGGCCCCCTTGGCCACCTGGGCACGCTGCTGGCTCATGCCCAGCCGCTGTCAGCCAGCACCCCCAGGCCCTTCTCCGCCGGGCAGCTCCAGCCACTCTTCCCCAGGGCTGTGGCGGTGCCTGGGGTTGGTGTGACCCGAGGGCAGGACCCGGCACTTGCCCTTGTTGAACCCCACACAGCTGCCCTCGGCCCGTCGCTGCAGCCTGTCCGGGTCCCTCTGCAGAGCCTGCCTGCCCTCCGGCAGATCAACACTCCCGCCCAGCTCGGGGTCATCTGCAAACCCACTGAGGGCACTCGATCCCCTCATCCAGACCATTGATAAAGGTGTTAAACAGAACTGGACACTGAGACAGTGGCCTTCTGGCGGTCCTTTTCCCCTTTTAACCAGCTGTTTATCCACCCAAGGGCTCCCCTCCTCCTTACAGAGAAACTTGAGAGCGTTCGGTGGAGGGACCTGGTCAGGCTGTCGCTGGACGTCTACAGTGCAGCTGGACCAGCTGCATCTCCTGAGTTCAGATGGGTTTGTTGCTCTTTCAAAAGGAGGCAACGTCTTTCTGCAAGGTGCGACTGCTGCTGGCAAAATCCATACTGATTCTTTTCCAGGATGTTGCATCTACCTACATTTCTGCTTGCTCTGTTCTTCATCATTGTTTTCAATGATTTTCCCGTCCCGGGTGTTAGCTGGCTGGTCCGAGGTTCCCGGGATTCCCCCCGACCTGCTGCGCAACACTGGTGTTGCATTTGCCACCTCCCTTGTCCTGGACATGGAGGCAGTTTTGGGTCACAGCCTGCGCACTGCAGTGAAGAGTTCAGCGTTCAGCTCTCCTCTCGAATATAAGCAACGAGAGGTACTGGCAGTTCCGTGTTGGCAGGCCCATCAACTTTGCAGTTGTTCCACTAATGTCCACCTTTCTCACATTAACTATTTTTTTCCTTTTTCACTGTGTGAAATGTTTTGTTGAAGTTCATGTTCTGCACATGCCTTATAGTTTTTCTTTCGGCTGAAGCTGATGACCGCGTGCTTGGTGGGTGTTTGGATGGCCACTTAAAGTTGATTTGGGTAATGGGCAAGCAGGTAATGAAAATCAAACTCAACTTGGCTGTTAGCGTGGGCGGATCATCCCAGGGAGCTGCCCTGTGCCCCTGCGAGTGAGCTGCGCGTCTGCGGGGAGGGCGGTGGGAGGAGATGCTGTCCTGCCTGCGGAGACCTGTGCAGGAGTTCCCTCTCCGGGCTCCCGGTGTCAGAGCCCGCGACCCTTGTACCTAGGCGGCAGCAGGAGCAGGGAGGGACATCTAACCCTAGTCCAGCTGCAGAGGGGCTCTGGCTCGGCACCTGGGGCAGGACGCCGCTGCGTTGCAGGCTGGAGGCTGGCGCTGGCTTGTTCCAAGGTCCTTGTTGCACCCCCTGAAGATGTGAGTGGGTTTAATGAAATGCATGTTCTCACCAATACCATTTTTTTGTAAATCTTAGTTTCATATGCTAGATGACGTCTACATTTTTTAACACCCTAAAAGTTACATTTCCTTTTCTAAAACAATTGCTAATGAGAGTTTAAGCTAAAACATGGGGTCTGTGGCCTGTTCCGCTGGGTGGAAGCTGGTTTGGCTTTTCTAGAGAGCTTTGTTGCTGGCTGGAGTGCCATAATTACCCTGCACCAGGTGTGATACAGCAGAGTTTACTAATGCTGCTCTCACTACTGACTCTCTTGTTTGTGGCAAAACAATCTCTGCCTTTGTGTGCTGATGTTATTAGTCACCGAGCTGTTCCTCGGGAGGATGACGAGGTAGAAGCACTAGGTAAGATGGTATTTGAAGGCATTTGTTGGGGTGCTTAGTTCCATGTGAGCATCTTGTGTTGTTATCAGTCTCTGGCTTTTTAGCTTGTTTTTTGAAAATACTTCTTTACCTCCTCTCTTGTTCTTGCCTGGAGGGAACAGGGAAGAAGGACAGGACCTTTCATGGCTTCTTACAGTGTAATTGTTTTGCATGTTCCAGGGAGGACCCGTCTCAGATAGCTCTGGGAAGCTCCGTTGGGAACAGCCTGTTTGGGTTTCTGGGCTTCTCTCCTCTTTGTAGAGCTGAAGGCCTTTCCAGGCGTACCTTCTGCTGGTGTCTGCTGTGCCTGTGCATTTTGGTGGTGGTGTCTGAGCGATGCCGCGTGCAACAGAACGAGAAGGACCTGAGGACGCGTGGTCTGTCCGGTCAGCGCAGACCTGGCTTTGGGGATCCAGGCTCCATCCCCTGCCAGGGTGGGGGCTTTTCATATGGGTGTAGGAATGCCCCTTACCTGCTGGGCATGCAAGTGCGGCAACGGCGTGGTCACGTGTAAAAGGCAGCTCAGCTAGAACGAGCAGCGAGGTGGAGAGGCCGCACTTGTGCATTGCTGCACAGCGCTGCATCGTGGCCATGTGGCCTCCAAGCCTCAGCCTCTGTCCATCCATCCTGGGTGGGACGAGCGCTGCCTGGCCTCACAGGCGCAGGGCAAGGGTGGCAGGGCGTTTCGAGGGCAGTGACAGGGTCCGCACAGACTTCCTTCAGCATCAGTGCTCAGCATAGCTGGTTTCCCCCAGTTGTGGGGCAGGACTGTTTCATTTTCGAGGTTCTCTGTACCTAAGAAGCGTCTTGTTTCCTCCCTGCCGCACGCAGTGCTTTGTGTGGTGGGTGTACTGATGCCCCCCAGCCTGGCCAGTGAGGCCGGGGAGCACTGCTCCGAGCTGGCTGCTTGATGGGGAAGCAGCAAGAGGGGCTGCTCCCCCATGCCGCTGCCTCCTCGGGAGATTTCTTGGCTTCAATCCTGTGAGCAAGCTCCCTAGCCTTTCTGTGAGGGCCGGCCTTGAGCTGGGAAGGTCTGGAGGTCTCCTCTGCCCTCCTGATCCACCAAGGAGCTGGCTCTGTGGCCGTCCTTCGTAGGCTGCTGCAGGATCTCTGATTTCTGTTGAGGCACGGGGGGATTTTTCAGTCTCTTCCACCTCCTGGCCAGGAGGCTGTGTTCTCCTGACGTCCATATTTATCTACGTGTCTTCTGAGTCTTACTTGTGCACTGTCTGTCTCTTAGTTTCACCCCTTTGGTATTTTTCTTTTCATTTCTCCTTTCCTCCACTGCTTTTGGAATGAGCTAGAGGATTTTCACTGTTGTAAATGATGATTATGGGAGGGATTTTAAAGCCAGGGCAAGGGCTGGGCTTGAGGACCTGAAGAGGTCTCCTTTAGTGCTCTTCCCATTGCTTGAGTGTCTCCTGCGAGGCCAGTGAGGAGCATGGAAGGACTGTGGAAATACAGCCTGGGAACAGCCTGGTGCCTATGTGACATTACAGCTTGGAGTGGAGGTACCAGACTAACTGCACCTAAGCAGAGGCTGAGATTTAGTCGGGACACTGGTATTAACATCCCTGCTTGCAGAAGTGCCCGGGGGGGTGGTTTAACGAGCAGAAGTGATCGCTGCCTTGATCTTCTATTAAGCCCCAGGAGATAACATCTCAAAGCCTTATCTTCCAGGGCTTCCCTGTGGCAATGGGGTCTGTATGCATCTGCAGATGTCCTGCAGTGTGTTGGTGCAAATTCTGCGGGTGAACCGGGGAGCTGGCGGCAATTTGGTGCTCAGCTTCTCCGTGGGCGAGAGGTGCCCGTGCCCTGCGTGCGTGGTGCTGCGGGGATGGGGTGGTGCGGGACGGTTTGGGTGACATGGGCACGACCTCACGGCATGTGGGAAGGAGGTGGTTTGCTTCAGCGCTGTGAATCCCAAGGGCGAGAAAGCAGTAATTTCCTCGTCAGCAGTGGCGAGGTTTGCAGGCAGGACCTGCGCTGGGGGTGCGCAGAGCGGGTGGGAGGAGGGAGGGAGGGAGGCGATGCTGAATTCAGGCTCTTGTGTGCCTTTTCTGTTTACTTCCTGGCTTTTGTTAACTCTTTGCTGGCCGGGCCTGTTCCTCCTCTCTCCATGGAAATTGTAGGCAACAGCCTGCTCCGAGTGATCTCTCACTTCAAGAGGCCATTGAAAGTCAGGCCTGCAGGTGTCAAACCCACAGCTCTGGGGCTGCAAAAGGGGCAAGGGCAGGGGGATGCGGCATGGGCAGCAGGGCAGAGGGGCTCCAGCTGGCAGGCAGGGCAGCGAGGGGCTCTGCCAGAGCGCGGACCTGGAGCAATGCCTCGTTTCTCCAGGCTGAGACCCTGGGGATTTGCAGGGGGCAGATGTTTTGTCGGTGGAGAGGGCGGGAATGTTGTCTCTTGTGAATGGGTTGGCTGGGTTGACCAGAAAGGGTTATCGCGGCGGGGCTGGTGGGGTTTGCGGTCTCTGGCTGTGCTGGATGCTGGAGCCCCACAGCTGTGCCCAGAGCCTGGCTGTGGCTGAACTGGGCTGAGAACAGCGTCCCTCCGCTCAGGGTCGGGGGAATGGCTCCATCTCCTTGGCCCTCGTGCTGGCGGGGCAGCGGATGGCTCTGTCCCTGCCCCGTGGGCCAGCAGGCAGGCCTTGCCCCGCAGCCGCCCCGCCGAGTGACGGCTGCGCGCGCGGCCTGCTGCTGACGCGCTGGCGGCCGGGCTGCGTGCGGCAGCGCCGGCTGTGACGCGGGGCTGCGGGGGCTGCGGTGCCGCGCACCCCTCGGCCGGGCAGCGGAGGCTGCGCCCCCAGATGCTCCCTCTTTGGGCAGAGCCTCATCAGTATTCCTGGTGCGCGGCCGAGCCGGCTGGAGCTGGTCTGCAGGGCCTGGCAGCTCCGACGCGGTCCTGGCACAGCGCTCAGCGTCCTGCAGCCATGGACAGGCTCGGCTGCCATCCCGTGGCACAGCACGGAGCCCTCCCGCTCCGCAGCTCCGGCCGCGCGCCCTTCGCAGGGGTTGGGCTGGAGAGTGCGTGCCGGGGGTCCTGGGCATCCCGCAGCCCGGCCTGAGGGCAGTGCACCGCACCCTGTCCTGTCTCCGTCCCCTGGCAGCGCTGCCTGGGCAGTGGTACTTAGCCTGGTCTGCCCACAGTCCCACCGCCGGCACGGTCTGTGTGGGGCTGCCGGCCTCCGGCACTCTGCAGCCCCACTGGCACGTAGGTCCCAGGTCTGGCTGAGGTCTCTCCTGTCCACCTGGTCTGCTGCTGGCATCTGCCTGCTGCCAGGGCGCTGAAAACGTAGAGCTGTGTGCGTGCTGGGAACCTCATCCCTCCATCCCCAACTGCCGAGGTGTTCTTAGGTGCCGCAGTGCCGGTCCCTCGTCCATGCTGGACATTTGGCTTGCTGCAGTGGGTCTCCCAGACTTGGGCCCCTCTGCAGAGCGACAGCACCTTCAAACCCAGGTGGGATGGTGAATGCAGCCATCCCATCCTCCAGGCTGAATGTCCCCTTGCAACAAACCTTTGCATCTGCAGGCAGCTGGAGCAGAAATACCAGTGCCAGTTAGGTCTGGAGGAAGCGGAGCATTTGATCAGTCACGGTTCAGACTTCTTTTCTGTTTTGGGGCTCCACCCTGAACTTCACACTGGGGACCAGCCAGCAGTGGAAAGTTCCCTGACTTTCTGAGTGCCTTCCAGTGCAGCTGTTGTTTAGCCTCTCATGGCTTTTTGTTAATTTAAGCCAGATGTTCGTTGCCATAATATTTGTAACATGAGTGTGACTCATAAAGGTACTGGTAAGAGACTAACTTGCTTCTGTCCCCAGGCACCTGCCCCAGGTCAGGATTGCATAAGCACGATGTCCCTGTTACATCCCAGCTCCAGGAGCTCGTCTGCTTCCGGAGACCTGTGCGGCACAGGGTACTCCAGCAGCAGCCCCCTCCCACCGGCCGGGTGAATTTGGACCCTGTAACCTTTCATTAGATTCAGGCATTCACTGCATTAGAGACGCCCACAGTACTGGTCAAACCCAGTATAATCATGGAGTAAACTGCCTAAGAAAAGACAGTAGAAAGTGTGTGGGGCATATTTCGGTGGTGGCTGTCTCTGAACACCGGTGGCTTCTGGTCTCCTGGTCTCATTCGCAGAACAGTTCCTCCATCCGTTGCTGTTTTGGCTGTAGTAGCTGAAGAGGCAGCCAGAGCCCACGTGCTGTCGAGATCTGGCGGGGTTTGAGCCCTTCCTTGGGTGCAAGCGCCCTGCCTGCAGCCCTCTGCCACCAGATGTTGTATCCGAGGCTCCATTTGATTCTATTTTATTTTAGATGTCTTTTGTTCTTTCTGTAGGAATAATGCCAAGGGGATCATATCAACCTTTGCCTCTTAGCAGGCTAACTAGGTAAAAATGTCGTTATGTTGATACTGTAGTAAAGACCAGTATCTTCTTGGGATGCAGCAATACGGATGTTGTATGTCTGTTTTTCTCAGTGCTGCTGGAGGCCTCAGCTGAATATTGTGCCCAGGTTCTGGCACCACATTTAAAAACAGGTGGTAGAAAAATGGTAGAGAATTGAAGGGAATGCATTAAAAACACCAATAGCTTTAAAAATATGATCCCTGGTGGTCAGTGAAGGAAACGTTGTCAGTTGAGGGGAACTCTGTTTCTCAGTACGTTTAAGGTTGTAGGGAAGAATGCAGTCTGTTATCTTTCTCAGCCGATAAGGGTATGGCAGAAGCAATTGGCTTTATATGCAGGCAAGGGGATTTGGATAAGGTGGGAGGAGGAAGAGCAGGAGCAGCGAGGACGGTGCAGTACTGCAGTGGGCTTAGGGAGGTCGTTAGGATGGGTCAGACCAACGCCTGTCGGGGTGATCCATGCACGTCTGGTCCCACCTCGGCAGGGGAGTGTGTGGTACGTCGTATCTTGCAGTCTTTTCCAGCAGAAATTTCTGTGATTCAGTGATACCTTAAAGCCCAGAACTTGCCAGCATATTTTGAAAAGATGAGATTCATATAGAAGGTGGACCATCTGGCATCGTTACAGTAGAAGTTAAACTCAGGATATTGGGAAGGGATGAGCATGGGTGGCCCTGCTTCATAACGGGAGCAACTTCCAATCCCTGGGAGTGAGGAGCTGTGCAAAACATGGTTGGGAAGGAGCTTGCGAGGTTACTGGTCCGGTTCCCTGCTCAAAGACTGGTTACCTGTGCCTGAATTACTCCTGGCAGGCGCCTGTGCGATTGGTTCTGGCATCTCCGGCGATGGAGACGCCACGGTCTCTGCAGCCAGCCTTGTCTGGTGTTCAGCGCTCTGGAAGATGTTCCCTTGTAATTGCTTTCTGCAGAATCCCTCGCTCCTCGCTGCAGTGCGGCTGCTCCTGGGAGACAGGACACCAGATGATGTGGATGAGGGTCGGATCCAGTCTGGCAGCTCGCGTGTTCCTGTGACCTTGGCACAGATGGCAGAGCTGTAGCTGTGGCGGATTGTCAGGCGCCTTCTGCTCGGTTTCAGACATCGGTGCCCGTTGGCTTGGGAGGGAGGGGAGCTGGATGCATCCCATCTTCTGCCCAAGAAGCACTGACACGGTGTGGGCAGAGACATCTTTTAGGTGATCCTCAGCCTAGGTAGCTGCTCCGTGTGTTCAGCACCGTGTAGCTGGGAGGGTGTACTGCTGAGTAGAGATTTTACTGGCTGAAAGGTGCGAAAAAGTCGAGGGAAGAGAAGGACCTCCATCTAAGGGAGGAGGCTGCTGGGTGACAGCTCTGCTTATGCAGCGCAGTGATGGTGGCCTGTGCTATTAAGAGGGGCTGAGGTGGAAGGGGAGGTGGATGGTGGAACCCTTGGGTTTAGGAGAGGATGGAGAAGGGAGAGGAAGAGGCTTGGCTGAGCTGTTGGCTGTGCAGTGGGAAGAGGAAAGGCTGAAACTGGTGGTCACTCATGGCGAGGTATGATTTAGCTGTGTCCTAGGGCTGCAGGCAATGACCAGGGCTGGGTGCATCCATGGAGAACTGGAGAGGAGATGGGGGGTTCAAGAAAATCATGAGGGCATGCTGTGGAGAGGATGAGGGACCAAAAGGAAAGCAGAGTCCAACAAGCTGATGGGATTTTGGAAGAGTCGAGGCAGTGGAGTCAAAGGACTCCGATGATGGATAGGGAGGGGGAAAAGGAGGTGCTGATATTAAGATGTTCCCTGGAGAGGCTTTGAGAGGCGGGAGAAGACCTAGGCTGGTTTAGCAGACAGAGCCTTCA
This sequence comes from Anhinga rufa, assembly GCA_013400875.1. Lineage (NCBI taxonomy): Eukaryota > Metazoa > Chordata > Aves > Suliformes > Anhingidae > Anhinga > Anhinga rufa. Next base: position 42,301 of record VZTV01041875.1, on the reverse strand, counting down.
GAGAGGTAAACGTAATTTCAAGGGCAAGTCAAGCATCTTTTTCTTCCCCCCCCCTGCCCCAGGGAATGCAGAGAAGGCGGAGTTACTGAATGCCTTCTTTGCTTCAGTCTTCACTGCTAAGGCTGGCCCTCAGGCATCCCAGCCCCCAGAGGAGAGAGAGAAAATCTGGAGAAAGGAGGACTTCCCCTTGGTTGAGGAGGATTGGGTCAGAGATCACCCAGACAGACTGGACCCTCGGAAACCCATGGGCCCCGATGGGAGGCACCCACGAGCGCTGAAGGAGCTGGCCGAAGTGCTTGCTGAGCCTCTCTCCATCATCTCTGGAAGGCCGAGGAGGACAGGAGAGGTGCCCGAGGACTGGAGGAAGGCAAATGTCACTGCAATCTTCAAACAGGGCAAGAAGGAGGACCCGGGAAACTCCAGGCCAGTCAGCCTCACCTCCATCCCCGGAAAGGTGA
>VZTV01041875.1:25063-37212 GCA_013400875.1 Anhinga rufa | reverse complement strand
GGCGGCCCAAGAGCTTCTGCGCGGCGGGGAACGGGCTGGCGGCCGGGGCCCTGCTGCCCCCGCCGCCCCCGGCCCGGGCCCGCGGCAGCCTGCTGGACTTCTTCAGGCTGCGCTCGCCCCGCAAGCAGGGGCCGGAGGGCGAGGGCGAGGCGCCCCTGCTCGCCGGGCCCGACGGGGCGCAGCGCCCGCGCCCCAGCAGCATGACTTTCCTGCCCTCGGCCCGGCAGCCGCACCCTGCCGAGAGCCCCGGCTTCCTCCGGGGGGGCTCCCTGTGGGGCAGCCGCCGCTGGAACCTCTTTGGGGGCAGCGGCCGGAGCAGCCCCGGCCCCAGGAAGAACTTCAGCTCCCTGCGCAAAAGCTTCAGCTTCCGCCTGCGCCGGGGCCACGAGCTGCGGCACTCGGAGTCGGGGGGCTTCCTGCGCCCCGCGCGTCTCCGCACCAAGAGCGAGGGGGACGCCAGCTCCCTGCACACCTGCCCCAGCAAGCGGGACCTGCTCTACCCGGAGCTGGCCAGGGTCGGGGGCAGGCTGCACGCCGACCCCGGCCAGGCGGGGGGACTCTGGAGACTCCTCACAAACCGATTCAGAAGGCGAGAGCGCAGCAGCACCAGCAGCGCGTGCCCCAAGGACCCCCACGGTGGTGCCGAGCCCGTCCTCCTGGGCAGTGGTCCGCTGCGAGCACTGGGTAAGTGAGCGCAGGAGCAGTGCTGGCCCGGCCAGAGCTCCCCCTGCGCCCACCGGGTCTGTGAGGAGAGGCAGCCGTGGCCCATCCCAGCCAAGGTCCTGGGCTGGGCATGGGCACGGGCACCTGATTGCGTCCTGGTGCTCTGCGGGGTTCGTGCTCAGGAAAGCTTGGCTGTAGTGAGGTAGCGTGAGCGTTTGTGGGGTTGTTTTGCACTCCAGCACCGTGGCCGTGGGCACCACCGTCGCTGTCGGTGCTGAAGGAGCCGCAGCATGGCTAGCTGGGAGGAGATGCTCTGGGGGTCCGAGTTCCCTTGCTGGGAGCCGGGCATGTGTGTCCCATAGCCTTCCTGCCCCAGTGCTGTCCCAGCAAGAGCAGGGAGAGCTGAGCCTCATGCAGCAGCGTCAGGGTAGCAGAGGGAACTGAAACGCCATGGGAGGGGGAGAGGGGTCATGTAGGTGGGCTCCCAAACAAGTGCTGAACTGTTTGGGAGACTGGCAGAGCAGAGGTGCAGAGCAGCACGGGGGCTTGGGGAGCACAGAAACATGCTTGCATCTCCCTCCCAAAAGCAGCTACCTGGTGCCAGGCTTGGTTTGGGCAATGCTCTGCCAGGGTCTTCCCCACAGCCGAGCGGAGGCCGTGTGTTTGGGAGCCCAGCAGTGCTTGCTGGGTGCGGGGCAGTCTGGAGAGCGGTGGTGGCACCCCAAGTGACGTGGCAGAGGGACGGGACAAGACCCCCATGGGGACTGGGCACACAGTAGGGACTGGCAGCTGAAGCAGCCATTAGGTGCTTGACTAGCTGGTGTTTGGCCTCGCTGCCGTGGGCTGTTCTGCGCCGGGGCTGCCCCGGCGTGTGGGGGTCTCTGCGGGGGCCATGCTGCCTGTGTGCCTGCGCCCCATCCCCTTTCCTGGCCGCACAGTGTGCCCGGCCTGGCCCTGCAGAAGTGATCGTGCGAGCGAGCCCTGCCGCCTGGCAGGGGCTGGGAGGCGAGAACAGCATCCACAGGCTTTTTAAGGCATTGAACGCTGGCCTGCACACAGAGCTGGGGGCTGGGCTGGGACCTGCTGCTCTCTCGGGGAGGCAGGGCAGCAGCTTTCTGGCGCCTGCGAGCCTCTCTGGGTTTCCATCACTCTGCTCTGGAGTCCAGGCGTTGTGGAGGCAGTTCTCCGGCTTGGCTCACGCGCCAGAGGGAGGGATTGGGGTTGGCGGGCTCCCCGAGGAATCTGCACGCTCCCAAGGCAGCGGCTGCCCAGAGGAGCTTTGTGCCCAGGACGCTTTCCAGGAGGGCTGGGCTCCAGGGACCAGCGCAGGAGCTGCTCTGCTGGCAGCCTGAGCGTGCTGCTGCGCAGGGAGCTCAAGGGGCTCATTCCTGCCAAGGGGCTCCCTCCTGCCAGTCCCCCTTGTCCCTGGGGCTCGCTGCGTTCCAGGGGAGGGTCCTGGAGGTTGCGGGTGGGTGGCCGAGGCTGCCTTTGTGCGCTACAAGGCAGAGGGATGGGATACGGCTGCTGCGCTCCCCTGCGTGCGCTCCTCCCGGGGGGCCGTGCTGCTGGCAGGGGTGCCCAGGGCCGGGTGCTGGGTGCTGGCTGGGTGGCGGGAGGTTCCCAGGTGAGGGGAGGCTGCGCTCATGGCTGGGGAATGTGGGTGTATCCGGGCAGGGAGGGCCGGGCTCTGCCCGTGCAGCGGGGGGCCTGTTCCTGCTTGCCGGTGGCTTCCAGCAGAAGCTGCGCCAGCAGCAGCCGGCCCCGGTGGCCACATTCCCAGGGAGCAGCTGAGGTTGAGCACTTGTGTTGGTGTCCTCACCCCTCGGCTGGCTGCTCCGCTGGGACAGGTAGAGGCTCCCTGTGGGTCCATCTGCTGGAAAGCCTTGTGAGGCTTTGCTGGGGGGTGCTGGAGAGGGCTTGGAGCCCTCTCTAGCAGTGACCAGCCAGCTAATGAGACCCCCCGCTTGTCAGGGTGGTTGGCATTTGCCACCATGGCTTGTACTGGAGGCACAAGCCTCCAGGCTGTGCCTCCAGTAAGGATGACCTTTCTGGGCTGCCTCTGGGACGGTGGCTCCCTGCGGTGGAGCGAGCCCTGCTTGCTGGAGCTGCAAAGTTCACACTTGGGTTTGGTCTTCGCTTGCAGCACCATTTTTGCCATCTTCTGCCTGGTGCCCAGTACAGGCCTCTGTACCCAGACCTCTGTACCCAGTCGAGCTGTGTCCTCCTGGGGTCGATGAGTGTGAAGAAGCAGCAGTGAAGTCTGCAGACCAGAGCCGCTGTTGCTTGCCCTGTCTCATGTCTTGCCTCCCCATCGTCTCTCCACCCAGCGTGCCAGGCCGTGGGCTCTGGCTCACTCTGGTGAGGGCTGTGGGCCCCTAAGCCAGGAGACTGGAGGTGCACAACCTTAGCACTGCCCCACGCGGACTTGCTGGATGCAGCAGCTCAGGAGACTTGCAGGCCAGTCGTGTTTCTGACACCGTCTCAACATTTCAAAAACTTTGATGCTTTATGCTAGTGGTGCCCACCTTAGCCCTAGGAAAGCTGCTGATACAGTCCCAACACGCCCTCCCGAGGGGGTGCAGCTGCAGCTGTGGTTATCAGCTCTTTGGAAAAGCTGGATATATGAGTCCAGGCAGAGATCCAAGCCAACACTGCTACCCTCTTTCCAGTACCTGGAGTATTTTGTTTATAGCAAGCTGAGATACCCATCCAGCGCTGCACTCTGCCGTGCAGACGTATCCAAGGGCCAAAAAGCCCGGCCCACCAGAGAGTCAGGAGGACTGTCTCAGTGCTGCTCCCCCAGCCCTGCTGAGGCCTCCTTTGGACTGCGTGGGTAGCATTGGCTTCCTGCTGATGGAGGGGCTCAGCCTGGACCAAGCACAGGGAGGGGAGATCAGGGGAATGCGGAGTTTGTTACCCAAAAAAAGACTTAAAGAGCTGGTCTTTTGTGTAGCAGGATGAAGGCTGATAGGGGTGTGGTTTTCTGTTAATGCACATGGGGAGGGCAAGAGCCCTTGGAGCTAGAGAACAAAGTCAACACGGAGTCTGGCCAGCTTGGACTTACCACAAACAGTCGTGGCCAGCGGTTCAGAGGAATGTTTCTAGGTATCGAGGTATCAGCTAGTGCAGTTCCGAAGAGCCCTCTGATAGGCGCAGGCTTGGCTAAACTGGGCTGGTCTGGGATTGGCGTTTTCCCTGTGCAGGGAGGGATCATGTGGTGGGTGCAGCGTCTCTGACAGTGGGACCTGGACTCCACAGCTCAGGAGGTGTTTCTCACAATCATATTCTCCTTCCCCAGAAAGATGCCCTGCTTTTTAAGGTGCTTTAAGGTTTCAGGTAACTCCCTTTTACTCTTCTGCTTGGTGTTTGGCCATGCAGAGGACTAACGCGTAGGGCATGTGTGAGAGAAGACTACTGGGAGAAGAGGGGGGTGTTTTTACATTAATAAGGTGAAGTTTGCATAGTGAATTGAGTAGATAATGATATGTATAAACTCTTGTTGGTACCTGCCTGAGCTTAGCTGGGAGTGTTGGTGAGGAGCAGAGGTGGCACGATGGGTTTAGAGACCATGCCTCGGATGCTGAAGCCAGTCTGGTGTCCACGCTTCAGAAAAAGTTAAGACGTCTGGAAGATATCAAGGAAGGAGTTGTTGGGACACCAATCTGAAAGGCCTAATTCTCAGGATGAGGTTGAAGGAGATGTGTGCAGTAGGTGCAGGGGTGTTCTGATTACAGTCTGCAGGCATCCACAGGAAGAGGGAACTTCAAAAACCAGTGCCTTTTTAATCTTAACCTGCCTTTGCTTGTGGGGTTAAACAGCTAGAGCTGAGGTGGGACAAATTTGGAACAGGTTTTTACTGGCGAGGTAGGACCCCACAGGGCGTTTGTGCTGGGGAAGCGGTGGGTTATCTGTCTGTCCATGTCACTAGCTCTGCTGGGTCGTCCCTTCCAGCAGACCCTTTCTAGCTGTTAGAGCAGAGAGAATTTGGTACGGTTCTTGGTCTGCGTGTATTCAGACGTGGACTGGAAGGTAGTAGGTGCCAAGAGGCTTAAAACATACGGCTCTTCTGAAGCGTGTGCACTGCACAGCATACGTAGTGTGATGGCACCAGCTGCTGCCGCATGCGGTATAGCTAAGGAGCAAGGGTGGCAGTTCGTAATCATACCCTTTTTTCCCAGAGATTCACGAGATCCTCTCCTCTCACTGCTGCAAAGTATTTAAAGCTCTGGTGAGATAATCCTTGCTAGGATCATGTCCTACACAGGGTACCTGCGTTGGCTAAGCTCTCTGACAGGGACACTAGCCTTGCCTGTGTGGGTCCATGACCTGGATGGAGAAATCTCTCTTCCTGCCAGCCTTGCCAGGGTTGAGTCTTTATCAAGCCTGGCCTGGAAAAGGTGGCTCTGCCCAGGCACGTCACACTCTGCTGCCCTTTTATCTGCGTGTGCGGGCAGATGGGTACTTTGGAACATAGCTTGTGTGGGCACTGCTGTGTTTGCTCAGCCTCTGACCTGGTTTCAAGGCTGGTTTTAGTGTCCAGGGTTTCAGTGTCCAAGTTAGTTCCACAGTGGCTTGGATAATGAGTTGGTTAATTATTAGTTGCTGTGTGTGGAGACCAAATGTGTCTGGCACTAGCGCTTCTGAAGCGCAAGGTAGATGAACCTGCTACGCTTCATCCCAGGAAGGGAGCAGCCTGGGCGAGGAGTCGGTTTTGCCCGGCCAGCCCCTTCCTCCTCCCAGCTTTGCAGCAGCAAGGGGATGCAAGCGGCAGCCGGTCTGTAGAACATTTGCCGCGCTAAGGCTCTCGGTGTGTGAGTGGTGCCGAGAGTCCACTCGTTCTGCTTTTGAGGTCTGATGCGCCTGGGAAAGGCATTCAGCCACAGCGCTGACAGTCTTGCCTCTTCTGTGTTATTAAATAACAAAGACAGGAGGGAGGAAGAGTGACTGGGTGTGTTAAAACATGTGAAATACCAGATGATACAGCTAGTCCAGCAGTGAAGCTAATCAAGTAAATCGCTGCTGCTTCCCGATGCCTACCTGAACCCTAGTGATGAGGGACACGACAGTTCCTTAAGGTGTTACCCCAGCTGGAGGCAATCTCTGCTAAACAAGCTCATACCAAGGCTCGGGCACTGCGTGGAAGGTGCTAACACTGACCCGCCTGCTTGGCTTTCGCTTCGTGCGTTAGATCAGGTCAGTCACTGGTGGCTTGCTGTGTGCTTCCACACGGTTGCTGTTTCTCCCTGGGACAAGATGGGGATCTCCTGCCTCTTCCAGGGGGGAACGGTGCCCGAGCGGCTGCCGTCACCCCCCGCACCTCCCGCTGCTCGGCGCAGCCGGCCGGGTGGCAGAAGCGCGGCGGCTGGGGAGGGTCTGGCAGCCCCGGACAGGAACGGCGTCGGCGGAGCGGGGACTCGCACACAAATCAACCTCCTGCAGCTCTGGACTTGGACCCTCCTTATGCTGATTTGGGTGTGTAACAGCCACATAGATACACAGAGTGTGTAATATCATGCTAATAGAATTTATACTGATGAAGTGCAGGAAACCTCCATTGCTGCATTTTAGTAGCAAACGATCAACAGTTGGGATGGACACCGCTGACATCAGCGAGTTGTGTCAGCACTTTTTGGCAGCCAGGTACTTGGCCTGTGGCTGTTTTGGGTGGTTGAGAAACTGCTCTTGAGGTGCCTTCCTGACAGCTCCGTGGGTGTCATCTGCACCCGCCCGCACACGGCTGCTGAGCTCGCTTCTGCAAGAAGCTGCTGGTGGAGGAGGAAAGCAAGTGCAAGAAAACGGCGGCGGGGGGGGTGCTCTGTGCTGGGGAATTATCTGAAAACCAAGTGATGGAGCTGTCTGTGCGGGTGCAGGCGGCTGCAGAACACAGGGGCTTTGGGTGACGTGAGAGCTGACAGATGAGTATCTTTGGGCCTGAAAATGGGTGCATCAGGACTAGATATGGGTCACCTAGATGTCGGCGTGGCATGCACGGGTTGTGTGTGTCCCCTTGTGTGACGAGAGAAGGGTGATCGGCGTGCCCTGGGAGCCAGGGCTGAGGGCCAGTTACAGTGACAGGTTTGAAAGACTCGGCTGTGGCATGGACCCCAGCCTGACGTGTGAAAGCAGATTGTGCTCCAGATCCTCAGGCCTTCCTGGATTAGCTGATGGTCTTGACAGTCTTGAGTACCTTGTCCAGGTGGTAGGTGGGAATGGTGTAAGCTAAGGCTTCGTGTTTAGTAATGGCGATTCTTCACGTGCTGCAGGAACTGCCACATCTTCTGGACCCTGCTCTTTGAGGCACTTGGGACGGGAGGAGATGAACGCTACAGGCTGCTGGTTGCTGCAGTTGAAGGCATTTATTTTTCCTCCTTTTGACAGCCAGAGCCAAGCTTTCCCCCATGGTCTGCAGGGAGTGCTAGAAGTGTATGTGTGGGAATGCTGCTTTATTAACGGAGTAACCTGGGGAAGCTGACACTAACACCTCCTGGTTTTGAGGAGTTTCAGCTTTCAGGCACTCTTAAAGAAAGCCCCCAAACTCTGCAGGAAGCTCGTCCGAAGCCAGAACTGAAGACTGGCCGGTTGGCGCCAGCAGACAGGCATGCAGGGGAGCGTGGTCCAAGGGCTCTTCCTGAGTAGCCGCAGTTCTGTGCAAGACTGACTCGCTGTGGAGCGAGCTGGGTATTTTGGGAAGTCGGAGGGCATGCTGCAGGACACCATGATGCTCCTTCTGTGCTCTTGCAGAAGCTGGGAAGCTTCCCAGGCGTGCCGCAAGGTACAGGCAGAGGACACGTGCCTACCCTGCTGTGCAGACACGCGTGGCCTCCTCGCCTCGCCTCTCTGCTTTGCCCAAACACTGCCTTGCTTCATCCCTAATCCGTGCAGTAGAAGACACCTCGGGCAGCTCCACGCATTCAGCTAATGGGGAAGGACAGAGGGTGAGTGGGTTGGTGCGAGGAGCGGTGCTCCATATGGGTAGTTTAAAGTCAGGGTGGGACGTCTTCCTGGACAAGAGGCACTTTTGCTCACATGGGAGTTCATTAGTGCAAAGGTTTGTGTGCATGGGTACCTCCTGGGGTGGCAGGTGGGCACAAGGGTCTTCCGATCCTGACACTTGGGACCTTGGCTCTGGAGGGGGCCACAGAGGGAACTGGCCCCTCCAAGATCTGTCTCAGTAACTTTTCCAGGTGATCCAAGGAATCCCATGGCTGTCTTCAGTTCAAGGCCACTTCCACCTTAGTCTCTGTTCCTGTGGTCACATAGTCTGCAAGCACTAGCTTTTCCCTCCTGGGTACGGGAATAAGAGTGGGTTCATCCGTACCTCTGTAAGCACTTAGAGCATGGGTATCTCAACCCCAAAACACTGCAGGTAGAGTGCCTTGTCATTACAGCGGGCTCTCCTGCAGTGAAGCAGCTGGGCAGTCCAGCTGGGTTGGTCGCTGGAGCCACGTGGGACCTCCCGGTACAGCCGTCTGCCTTCCTCCTTCACACAGGAGATGCTTTACACAGCGACATGTGCAGTGGATGTGTCCTCTTCTGCTAAGCAGGAGGTGCTGGAGGAGGACAGCAGAGAGGGTGGATGGTGCACAACAGCTTCTGCGTGGGGAGCGATGCCACAGCTGGGACTCTGCAGTGTGCAAAAGAGGGGTGCAGTGAAAGATGGGGCGGTGCTGGTCAGGCTGGCTAGGGATGCTAGCTCGCTGCCTCTGGTACAGGGGCTGGGGGCATCCTAAACCAGAAGAAAGTGGATATTCAAGGAATGGGTATTTATATTGCTGAAACTCCTTGCTAAAGAATGATGTGGAAGTGAAATTTTGTATGGTTTTAACAGGAGACAGACCAATTACTTAAGAGTTTTCTGAGGTTTACTAAATAGACAAACTACAGAGATCCCTAGCTGAAGAAGTCAGCAGCCACAAACACGTCTGGGGGCAGTGTCATGTACTCTTACCATGTTCCTACTTTCCCGGGTTCCCACGTGCCAACTGGTGCTGGAGATGGCGTGCTGGCCTGGGCAGACCCTTGGTCCGAATGCAGATGGCTGCTCTTGGGTAACAGTGTTGGGCAGCCTCCTGCCCTCAGCAGAAGCTGCTGCTGGAGCGAAGCAGCCCCCACCGCCCCCGGGGAGGGGAAGTAGCCCCTTAGCAGCAGGGGCAGGAGCGGGTGGATTTCCCAGCAGTAGTGGTGCGGTGCAGGTGACTGCCCAGCTCCCGGTGCCCGGCAGCGCCCGCCGTGAGCCCTGTCCTGCGCTCAGGCGAGCCCTGCTCCCAGCTCCCTGCTCCAGAGGAGGGACAGCCCCGTCCCCCGCCTGCAACTGCGGAGCAGTCGTGGTCTGGGGGCAGTGAGCTGGACCGGGGCAGGAAGGGTCTCACGCTGCTTAACCTGGTGTTGAAGCCAGACTGCAGCATGCAAGCTCCTGGGTGATGGCTGCTGGGGCACAGCGCAGCTTAGGGGGTCCGTGCGGGTGAGTCAGCAGGCGCTGGGTGCGTCCTCCCTGCTGCTGCGCGGGGCAGGCACGAGCAGTGACAGCGAGAGCATCGCTGCCGGTGTTTCCATCCCGCTCCTTCACGCCAGCGGGGCCGTCAGTGGGGTGCAGGGGTTTGCGGTGGCGGGGGTTCTGGCTACACCATGCGGAGAGGTGCCAGCGCCCTGGCACGCGTGCTGTTGAGCAGAGATGGCGTGGGTGCAGCCGGTGTGCTGGGCTGCTCTGGGACCCGCGGGCTGACGATGCTGTGTGCAGGCTGGGAACAGCCAGGTCGATCACCAGGCTGGTGGCCTGGGCTGAAATTCAGACCTGACGCATGATGGGAGCTGACTGACAAGCAGAGGTGCGCAGCACAGGTTGTACGTTGGTGTCTTGGGGTATAAGCATGCTAACGATAGTTAATAATTTAATGTGTTGTATGGCTGAATGTAGTTAAACTGGCATCGTGTCGCAGTTATTTATTTGTGTTAAGAATTACTCAGAGGCCTTCACAGCAAGTCAAAAATCAAACTGTTGCTAACAAACTCCTGAACCTTGGTTAAAAACTAAAGGTGTTAGAATAATTAGCAAAGGAGGCAACTAGCAAAACTCTGGGCAGTTTCTCTATCCTGAGCAACCGAGAACAGAAAAAGAGAGGAGAATAGCCTGCCCTCTCCAGGCCTCTCTCTGCCTCTTTTCTTTCTTAAGGCCAAGCCAGCGAGTGCATTTGACATGTGCTCCACTCGGAACCCCTCGAAAAACCTGCTCGTTTTTTGTGAGTTTTCGCAGTTCAGGAACAAGGTATATATAGTGCAACAGTGCAAGTATGCTGCCTCCTAACCTGGAGAGAGGGCATGCCAGCAAAGGAGAAAATACCAATGGTGCTTTCCCCATTGCAGAGCAGAGCAGAAGTTACAGGTGGAGGTGACAGCTTCTTTTTAGACCAAGTAATGCAGTTGGAAATACAGGTGTGCTGTTACCTTTTTGAAAGGGCTTAAGAACTTACCGTTTTCCTCCTAACTTACTAGTTGTTTTTTATAAAGATTTTACCTCTGCCTAAAAAAGAAAGTCTAGGTGAAAGACAGAGACTGTGAAGAAATGATTCTTCGTAAGGACCTTCATGATGGTTATAAATAACCTGGTGTTACTGCATCAGACTTGTGTTTTATTTGTCTGTAGCTTCTGAAAAATAGGTGTTAATAAATTAGTATATGAATGGTAAACTCTAGGTATGAGCACCATATTCTTACCTTTTTTTGACACGATGGAAGAATGCACTGTGGCCTGCGGGTGCCGGAGGCTGCAGAAGTGCCATGGCAAAGGCAGAGCGGCGGATCATCCTTTTTTCCCCTTGTGCATGCCGAGCAGCATCAGCCAGCCTGTGGACGCGCAGGCGCGGAGGGCAGGGCCCCCTGCAAGCCTCCGGCCGCGAGCAGCAGGAGCAGGCTCTTCCCCACGCAGCTTTGGGCTGCGCATCTCTCACCAGTTGCCCGAGTGAGGTAGGGAGGGATGAGATGAGGCGTTAGTTATCCTGGAGAAGAGAGAGGGTTGCAGCCGTTGCGTGTCCAGCCTTCCCTTGGGGGTTACCACGGCAGGAACGTAAACCGGAGTGAAGACAGTCTGCGACTGGCTTCTGGCAGGGCTGAAGAGCCTGGCGTTGCCCTCTGATCCTGCCTGCGTCAGGCAGCATCTCCTGCAGTGCCCTGGTTTCAGCCTGCGGTGCTTGGCACAGCCCCAGTGAGACACCTATGCGGCTGAGACCTGCAGCCGCCAGCTTGCCCAGCCGGTTTGGGCACTGCCGGTGCAGATGCTGAGGGCTGGGACATGCACCGCGGCGGTGGGTCGGGGCTGCCGCAGGCAGGGAGGAGCCGCCGGGGCGCCGAAGGGTGGCTTGCAGCTCCTGCGCCGGTGGACGCGGTGGGGATGGGGCAGCGGGGCAGGTCTAGAGCCATCCTGCCCTTTGGCCTGGCGTCCCGCTGCGGCCTCGGGTGGCGTCTGAGCAGCGGTAGCGCCCAGGCCGTCGTGTTTAATTGCTGCCCACGGTTGGGCCTCACATACTCGTCTCTTCCCTTTATGAACCCATCCGAGATTTCCATTTCTGCAATAGTCTGTGGCAGCGAATTCGACAAGTCTGTTGCGGGTTCCTGAAGAAGCAGTGCTCCCACAGGTTTCCGGCCTCCAAAAATCCTTTATTATTTTTACGCTATTAACATACAGCAAGTGCTGCTCTTTTGTTTCGGCCCCCCACCCTGTAACTATCTGGCTTTGGGTGGAGGATGTACTTCCTCATCCAAGGCAAATGAAGGACTCTGGTTTTGTTAGGAGTGGCTGCTGGCTACTTCTGATATTCAAGGTGTTCCCCAGGCTCTTGCTCCTCCTCCGGTGAGTCTGGTTTTATTTGGGAAGTCTGTTGTTTGACCAGCTCCTGGAGATTGTTTGGATGTAAATGAAGAGTTTGTCATTTCTGTGGCAGGAGAGAGGGTGTTTCCTGCGCCGCTCAAAGCCATGCCTGGTTGTTAGAACCTTCTTAAGCCTATTACAATGTTCTGCAAATTACATAACGTACACATAATTAATTGTGTTCACTTTCAATCACGAACATAGATTATAGCATGCCTTCACCTCTTTATCTGCACTGCATACAACACACCGGTATTATAGCCTGAGTGCAGTGCTCAGGGCACTGCTTTCACTGTTACGTGCCCTCGGTTCTGGGGTCCTTTACAGCATGTGCCCCCCAAAAAGGCATCTAGTGTCTGGTGCTTCCCTCGTCCTGCATGCCTCAAGGAAGGGGATGCTGTAGGGCTTTGTGTGCTCCCGTGGGGCAGGAGGGAGGGTCCCCAGCCCATGGCTTGGGGGCTCTGTGCAGGAGGGAGGGTCCCCAGCTGTGGTGCGGGGGCTCTGCGCAGGAGGGAGGGTCCCCAGCCCGTGGCTTGGGGGCTCTGTGCAGGAGGGAGGGTCCCCAGCTGTGGTGTGGGGGCTCTGCGCAGGAGGGAGGGTCCCCAGCTGTGGTGTGGGGGCTCTG
>VZTV01041875.1:0-24906 GCA_013400875.1 Anhinga rufa | reverse complement strand
GGGGGAGGCTCCCCAGCCGTGGCATGGGGGCTCTGCACAGGAGGGAGGGTCCCCAGCTGTGGCGTGGGGGCTCTGTGCTGCCTTCCTGCCATCAGCTCGGCTGCTCCTTCCCATCCAGAGCTCTGGCTGCAGAGCCTCCTGGGCACAGGCAACATCAGGACCTCATGCAGCTTTGTTTCTCTGGAAGAGGTGGAAGGGAGGGAAGAGCCATAAATCTGCATGGAGGGAGCAGGGAGAGTGTGGCAGGATCCTTGTTAGGATTTCGAGGGAGACCATGGTGACCTGATGATTTCTCTTCTCTGTTCTGCAGATTCGTTTGTGAACAGCCAGGAATGGACCCTGAGTCGCTCTGTGCCTGAGCTGAAGGTGGTGAGTACTTGCAGCTCATGCCTCGGTACCCCTGGTTCTCTGATGCTTCTCCAAATCCCCAAGAAAAATCCTTTTTATGTGGCCAAGTGGGAATGCATATAGGCTTCAGCCTCGCGGAAGGGAGAGAGTTGCTGGGACTGCTGCTGTGCTGGGGGAAAGCAAGAGCTTCTCAGTGACTCACGCTTGTAAGGGAGAGGGTGTTGGTCTGGGAGAGCACTCGGATGTGAAGGTCGAAAGGCAATTTTTGAGCACTTCCCCCTTCCTGCTGGCCATAGCACAGTGGTAGTTCCTGACTGGGTACTGCTGCATAGGCTAGACCTTCTGGCGTAGCAGAAGCAGGGGCAGATCCTCCGCGGTGTACAGGCATGCATCCATGGTCGTCACCGCAGCCATCCAGGCGCGGGAGTTACCCCTGTGGGAGGTGTCACCTCTCCATTTGACTTCAGCTCTGCACTGGTGCTTCCCTGGCCTCTACTGGCCACCTCCCAGACATGACTGCCTTATGGTATCCCTGCCATAGAGGGATGCTGGTGGGCTGAAACCGTCGCCTCTGGTGCTTTGCTCTGCCAAACAGAGGGCATGAAGCTCCTCTGGTTTGTCAGTGCAGGACGGGTTTCCCAGGGCACACCATTAGCAGGCCCACCTACTTGCAGGATACAGTCTCTGGTAGGGGGGCTGCCTCTGCCCCAACACAGCCCCCTTTGCGTGGGACAAGGTCACGAGGGAGGGGGCCTGGTCGTGGGGTGCGGCACCTCTGAGAGGGGAGATGTTTCCCATGGCCTGCCATCGCTGATGGCTGCATGCCGGCTTGCCGGGGCCATCTCTGAGCCAGCGCGGGTCAGCGGCGCAGGAGGACACAGAGGGTGTTCTGCTCGAGCCGAGCTGGCTGGCGAGCACGAGGGGCAGAAGCCATGCCTGGGGCGAGGGACAAAGTGGGACCTCCTTGCTGCTGGCCATGAGCTTGTGGGCTGGTTCAGGCATTCACAGAAAGGCAGCCTCGGCAGCTGGAGTAGCGCTGGAAGGGACGTCGGGGTGGGCAGGATGCCGCAGGCGCTTCCAAGTGTCTGGCTGGCTGTTCTCGAGGACCTCAGCAATCTGTTCCACCACTCCGCTCTTCTCGCGCTCTCCGTGGCAGCCCTTAATTCCCTTTGAAGCCTGTTGGCATGTCTCCCTTCAGCCCTTTCAAGATCAATTTTTTTCGATCTTAATCCGAGAAACAAGAAGCCTTTTTGCAAAACATACCAGCCCCATGCTGCCACATTTTTCTTATTTGCAGTTAAGTAAAAATTAAAACAAACTTTGAATATTCATTTGTTAGTTTGGCTTGTAAAACATGTGTCTGTTCAAAAATATTCTTGCAGCTATTCTGTGTATTGCTTTCTGACATTTTAACATTCTGCAGGCTGCAAAACAGTGCTGCAAGCTAAACAAACCTAAAGCTTTTAGTTTTTCTTCAATTAACACAATCCTTTTCCCATGTTTTCCATGACCTCCAGGGATCTCTGATGCTCTGGGGTTTCATCCGGCTGATGCAGCTCTTCTAAAAGCCTGGAGGCCTTTCAGAGTCCTGCTTTCAGTCCTGGCCTTGCTGGGTTGAAGCCCCTTCCATCGTTTTTCTGGGGTTAGGCTGCAGCAGCTGACTGTGGCGGGGGACCCTGTGCTTGGGCGGGCAGACCTCTGGGTGGTGGGGTGGTCGTCCGGGATTTCTTCTTTGTGCGACTGTGAAGGGAGGGACATCACGTAGCAGCAGAGCTGCTCCTGACTGGGTCTGCGACGGCGGTCAGCCAGTGGGCATGAGGAAAGCTGGGCAAGTCCCGAGCCTTTGGGCGGGTATCTGTTCCACACTGCGCTGCTCCAGCCGTGGCTGCCCCGTGGGTGCACCAGCGCTGCGACGTCTCTCTTCCTTGGCTCCCGTCTCGCCCACCCCAGCGGTGCAGCATCCCCATCCGTTGCAGTGCCCAGCCCTTCTGCCCAGGTCTCTGCAGACAGATGGGTCTTTGAGCGAGCATCCCGAGTTACCACCAGGTTTTAGTGGTACAGAAGGGGTCCCCATATGGCACCCATCCTGGAGTCCCTACGGGAATCGCTAGATGTCTGAGACTTGGCAAGAAACATTCCCAGGCTTTGCTCCCTTCTAGTTTTCAAGCAACTCTCCCCTCGGCTCCCGCCTCAGCCTCACCGGCCCCGTCCTCAGAGGCATGCTCCACGCAGGGAGGTGCTCCAGGTGGGGCAGGCACGAGGCTCGGCAGTGATCTCGGCAGCGCTGCAGAAGCGGCTCCCGCAGCAGAGCCACCCAGTGCCGAGTCCTGCCTGCACGATGCTTCGCCAAGCGCACCGTGTGCCCCCGTGAAAAATGTGTCTGGAACCAAGACATCCTAGTGCAGGGCAAGCGCAGGGTCTTCTGATAAATGGCAGAGTGCACTGTTGATGATGGGAGAGGCCTGCACGAAGAACCTGCTCTGTCTCCGATCTGCCAGTCCTTGTCCCCACGCGAGGCCTACACTGAGCATATGAACCAAGATTCATAATTCTGTGAGCATGGAAAACCATGGACTCGTTGGGGGCTTCTGTTTCATGGCACGTAAAGTGTTGGCCACAGCCCACATCCCTCCCGCGGAAGTGAACTTCTCCTTTACCTCCCCTGCAGGAGGTGAGGATCTTACCGCTTACTTCCCTACTCACGTTCCCATTTGCACCACAAGTGGTCAGTGCACTTTCTCTAAGGTTTTTTAATAGCTTGATGTAGTTAAGTTATGCTCAGCAGTTTTTCCCACCTCAGTTTTATCCTGAAGCTTCCTCCATCTGCTGCAGGCTGAGAGGAGCCTGTGTCTGAGAGAAGGCAGCGATTCCTGCAAGCCTTGCCTTTCCCGTGGGACAGGCACGAGTGATGCCTGTTGGCGGGGACTCGTCCCCCAGACCCGATACTGGGCAGTATCAGCCCTCGCTGGCCAGCTCAGAGGCAGGCTGCATTCCCTCGTTCTCCCAACATGTCTTCATACAGAGGTTTCCATGGTGCCTACGCACCACGTTTTACTTGGGTTTGCTGCCTCAAGACTGTCGGTTCTGTTTGAGCTTGTTTATAACACCAGATGAGGACAAGACAAAGCAGAAGTGTATTTCGGCAAGACATAGGTCAGGATTTTGGTTATAAGCAAACAAAGTGTAAATGCAGGCTCCATCCAAGCTGTAGAGGGCTGAATATCGTTGGAGTGTTTAATCTCTGATGCTGTGTGGAGTCCTAGCTGCCAGGCAGCCTCAGGGACCCACTCTGTTTTGCAAAGGTTTCCGCACGGACTGGAGCTGCGGCTAGCCTGGGCACAGCGCTGAGCCCCCACGCTGCCCGCTCTGCGCGGTGGTCTCCACAGTTTCTTCTCTGCCTCCACCTCTTTATATCCCAGACTGCTCAGTGCGGCAGCAGCAGGGAGGGCTCAGCCAGAGGAAGGGGTGCTACCTTTGCTCATAACACAGGCCACGGCATTCATGTAGCCCGTACGTCTCTGCAGATCGCGTGGCTCCAGAAGCACGCGTGTGTTACCTGTGAGGTTTGCAGTCTGGTACGTGTTCTCATCTGCCTAAACGCGCTGTGTATGATCTGTAATTACTGTTGTGGGTGACAGACCTGGCAGCGATGCGCTTGGCCCAGGCATGCCCATGGGAGTGCGTTGATCTGCACCTCATAGTCCCGGGCTCCTGGCAGCCTGGTCCTGCTGCTTGCTGTGGCGTGGGCACAAGAGGCGCCGGCAAACCGGACGGTTCCCTGCGTTCCTGTAGCGCAGTCTGCCGCTGGCCGAGCATCCACCGCTGCAGGACTGGCGTGTCTTCGCCCCCCTCCAGGAGCGTGCAGGTAGCCTGGGGCAGGACCCAGTGCAGCGGGACCTTTTGAGCACCCGGCTGAAAGCTGGAGAACCTGCCTGGTGGTGACTCACTCACAAAGCTCATCCCTTTGCCTGGAAAAGGTTGGCCATAAGCTTCTCTTTGGTGGTAGAAACAGCTTTAATGTTCCCAGCCACTCCTCTCTCCTCGCGCCCACTGCTTTCGGTGCTGGTGGGGCTATGTGCGGCTGTACTGCAGACCTGCTCTGGCAACCGAATGGCTTTGAAAACAGCACTGCAAACGAGTGCCGGGCCGGACGGCCTGGTCTTGATTTCTTTTGCTCCGCAGTTGCACAGACCATGTCAGTGGCGCAGTCAGGGGTGTAACGCAAGGTGGGTGCAGGGGGCAGGCACGGGGTGAGGCGGGGACGGTCCCTGCAGCAGGAGGCATGGAGCGGAGTGCTGTACTACTGCAGTTAGGCTGCCTCTGGCACCACTGTGTGTCTGCCCCGTGCCGCAGCCTGCCACCAGGGCGTCACCACAGGTTGTGTCTGCGAGACCTGCCTACGGTCCCCGAGCACCAAGATGAGGACTGGATCTTGGCAAGCAGGAAGGAGCCAGTGGCCAGAGCTGAAATCGTTGTGGCCCATGCTTGGGTGTCATGAGGAAGCATTACCAGGCTCTGTTGTTGGGCTCGGGAGGCCCTGTCCCGACAGCGTGGCTCTCAGTCCCGTCCCCTGGCATGGGTGGGCTGTGGGCTGACCCCTTCCCCGGCCCTGGGAGCGCGGGAGTGGGCACAGCCAGAGGCAGTGGGCCGGTGCGGAGATCCACTGCGTGGGACTCGGCTCTCTTGGGGTGACATGTGCCCTGCCAGGCTGGGTCTGGGCTGAGCACGCAGCAGGCTTCGTTCCTGGTGCTCGGAGGGGCCAGGCACAGGCAGGGTGTGGATGGGGTGCGGGCATGGGGTGCAGCACCCACTTGGGAAGGAGCTGGTCCCCGCTCAGCTGTGTGGGCTCTTCCCTGGGTTGGCCAGCAGTGCCATGTCCGTGTTTCCAGGAGTCGAGGCTTGCTGGAGCCGGGCAGGAGGGTTCTCCCGTGACAGCAGACAGGTGGAGAGCTCCAACACCGCTGTGCCTTGTGCCAGTTTCCAATACTCAGGCAACACTTGGAGACAAGTGATGGGACTTGGGATTTTGATTTTGTCTCTTGTACATGTAAGGGTATGTGCTGTTTTCATGAATACTTATTAGCTTTTCAGTGCTGTGTGCCTGCTTGAATATTTCACCATAAAGGCACTGTACATCTAGCCTGGAACTTCCTGCGCAGAAATACACCCACCACGTCTGGGCAGCACCTCTATGGAGACTCTGGCATTTCCAGCAAATGTAGGCCCTCTGCATGTGCCCGGTGAATCTCGTGGTCTGGTCCAGTGGTGGGTTTAGGAAGGGTGCAGGGTCAGTAGTGCACTGCCAAACGCTTTAGTGTCACCGTGCATTTGCTGTGAAGCAGCCGTGGGCACACAGGGGATGCTGGATTTTCCAGAAACACAGCAGCTCTGTTGGGAGGTCTGCATGGGGATGTCTCTGGTGGCTTCTGTCTGGTAGATGTACCAGACATTTTAAATCCCAGTCAAACTGCAAGTCCCTACAATCCATGCTAACTAATCTTGGGGACAGAGAAGGAGGATGCCTACCAAAGCATTTGGTGGGGGATGGTATGCTGGGCAGCAACAACAAAAAGTCTCCAGGTTTTGCAGGGCAGTTTGGGCATGTGCTCCAAATGGCAATGTTGGTATGTCGGACACCCACCCCAAGGATGTGCTTTGTGGGAGCACTGGGAATGTGGTTTAGACACAGGAGGAGGTGTAGGGTGCCCCAAAGCAGGAGTCAGTTACGTCAGACTATCCAAAGCCAAAGGTAGGTTAGGTGCTTTTTGAGAAGCTGTATGGAAAAGGAATGGGAGCTTGCTTTGGCCAGATACGGTGAGCTGTGGCCCCGGCTCAGCCGGGATGGCTTCCTGGGCTTTGCACGGTGAATGGCTGGTAGGAGCTTGCCCACCTTCTTCATCAACCAGGGTTTTAAGGTGCACAGGCCTTGTAAGAAGAGAGTTAGGAATGGCTCTTCTGGCTCTTGGCTGAGAGCGCCTCTCCACAGGTGTGGGGCATTGGGAGGAGGTAGAAGAGCACGGGCGAAGGGCACCTCGGCATTGCCCTGCCGTTTCTACTCCAGCTCTGTCAGAGCAACGCTGCAGCCGAGGCTAGAGGAGCACAAGGTGGGATGCTCGGTAACACAAGAGTCCGCTCCACGAGCTACATCATCCCTCTGGAGTTTGGAATAGCTGACCAGTCGGAACTAGACTTTTTGCAAGGGTGGCAGAAGATGCCCCTTTACCCCAGGACTGCTCTCCCATCAGCAGGCAAGAAAACTTGCAAGCCCTTAGGCACTGGAGGTTTTAAAAATCATTGGGAAAATGCTGACATTAGGAAAAACTGGGTTGTCTGGCTGACCCATCCTGGGACAGCTACGTTCATTTTGTAGCAATCTGCAGGGTGATCCAGACTGACAGACCCCTAGCCTAGTGTGTTTCAACCCAGTTGAAAATTAGCGCTAGGTATCTTTATTTTTCAGCTTGGTTAAATTTTGGTGCTAGGTATCTTTATTTTTCGACTAGGTTAAAAATTGGTCCTAGGTGCCTTTCTCTGTAGGCAGCACAGCCAGCTCCACCAGGAACCGTGTGCTCTGCTACATTAGCATCACTGCTGCAGCGAGGAGCAAGCGCTGTGCCTTGCTGCTGGTATCGAAAGCAGCAGCCGTACCGAACGCGTGGCCAGTCTCTGCTCTCCTTCTCCTTCTGGCAGGTGCTGTCAAGAGCTGTAATGCCCCAAAATTTGGGATATGTGGGCTGGGAGAAGAGGGTTTTTTTTTCCTTCAGAGTTGACTGTGGCTTGGGAGGGCAAGCATCCCTCCAAGGAGCAGGAGGGCTGTGGGAAGAGCTAACATGGCACTGACGGGGCTGCACCTCTTTGGGGGAAGACAAGGGTCCTCACCACCCTCCGTCTGAGTGGCTGCGCCCCAGAACCTGCTGCTCTCTGCCTGCCTGAGTCCAGCTAATGCCCCCAGGCTTCTTGCTGAGTACCAGCTGGGTTGTGCCATCCCCTGTGCCCTCTCAGGACCGTCTGTGCCCATCAGCGGCACATGCCCGGATACTGGTGGTCTTGCCTTGCGTAGAGGGAGGTGTGCTGGGCGTGCAGGCAGTGGGTGACGCGCATCTCTGTTTCAGGGCATTGTGGGGAACCTGTCCAGCGGCAAGTCAGCCCTCGTGCACCGCTACCTGACCGGCACCTACGTGCAGGAGGAGTCTCCCGAGGGTAAGGTCTGGTTTCCAGGGCGCCTGGGGGGTGGTCTGGGTCCTCGCTCCTCTCCCCGCTCTAGAGGTCCCCCCCATCTCTGCACCTCATCTGCCACTGCCACAGGGCTCTGCAGCCTCCTCTGGCCTTCGGTAGGGGTTTCCCTCTGCTTGCTCCCCCCCCTCACTTGACCTGCTGCTTTGCTCTCTTCCCAAGGTGGCCGATTTAAGAAGGAGATTGTAGTGGACGGTCAGAGTTACTTGCTGCTGATTCGAGATGAAGGGGGCCCCCCCGAACTCCAGGTAGGAGACCCGTACCTCCCGCGGTCCCTTCCCACCCTGTCCTGCCAGAGGGATTGGAGGGCTCCTGGGGAGGGACCTACCCAGCTGCCTCTTGGGAGCCCAGTCATGGGAGAACGCGAGGCCTGAGGAGGGGCTACCCCTATGGTGACTGTTGACCCTAAGGCCTCCCTGCGGCGCTGGGGAGCTTGTGCCGCAGGGCCTGGGGCGTGCGCTCGGCTGCGCCCGGCCGCAGCGCCCCACACACCTGCCGTGTGGCCACCCTTGCTGGCGGCTCCGGGCACGGGGCTCCGTGATGCTTGTCTGGGCTGTAACAGCTGGTGTGTCTCCCTCAGTTTGCTGCTTGGGTCGATGCCGTGGTGTTTGTCTTCAGCCTGGAGGACGAGATCAGCTTCCAGACAGTCTACAACTACTACCTACGGCTCTGCAGCTACCGGAACACAGCAGAGGTGCCGATGGTGCTGGTGGGCACACAGGGTGAGAGCGGGGCGGCCAGGTTTCCTCCCCACATCCTCCCTTGCCTTGGTCAGGAGCCCTGGTGACATGCTGGCAAGCCTGTCTACACTGGCAAGAGAGCGTGGGGTGCTAGCCCTGTGAGTGCGTCAGGAGATGCCAGTCAGTAAGCTGTGTGCGGGACAGAGTTGCGCTGAGGCCCCTACTCTAGGGTCCCGGAGGAGCTGAGTAATTCCTTCTCAGACCATCTCAACTTTCCTGCAGAGAGCTGCCTTACTTTGTGGAGCCACTTTCCTCTTCAAAATGCCCAAACCTGCTGGCGTTGCCTGCCTTCCTTGGTTCTGCCTGCAGCAGCTGGGCCCAGGGCCGGGCTGCGGGAGGGTTTTCTGCTGGTGCGTTGCCCTTCATCCTCTGGAACGAGCTGCAGCAGGGAAGGTCTAGGGGGATGGCAGCTGGCTTTCAGCACCCCAAGAAGAGGCCTGAGCTGTGGAGCACTATCTCCCCTGAGGTGCTGCCAGCGCATGTGGATGTGGGGAAGAGCAGCAGCAGCGCAGAACTGCTCTCCCCCTCCGCTCCCCCTCAGGGCTGGGGGTTGGAGCCAGCTGGGACTGGGACGGAGGCTGTAAGGGAACTGTCACGAAACCACAGCTGAGGCTGCCAGTGGAGATAGGAGATATGGTGCCTGGAGCCCCAGCTGGGCACCCCAGATGCACCTGGGCAAGGAGCTGCTGATGGAGAGGGGCTGTCAGGAGAGAGGGCAGCCCTTGACTGGGATTCCTGCCTTGTGCAGCATGTGTCGGAGGCAGCTTGGCCTCTGAAAGGCTTGCTGTGGGTGCCCAGGAGGCAGAGAGGGGCAGCACGAGGGCATTGCTGCAGGTGTCTGAGCTCCACTCTTCTGAAAGGAGTGTCCTTCCTGCCTGTAGATGGTAAAGCACAGGCAGGAGGGAGCCTGGGGCTGCAGAAGTTGGCTGGATGTAAGGGTGACAGCCGAGAGCAGGAGCAGGGGATGGAGGATGTGAGGGAAAAAGGTCTTGGCAGGATCCAGTTCCTGAGCAGTGTGACCCGTTCTGGCGAGGAAGAAACTCTGAGACTGAGAAGATAGGCAGTGACAGTGGGAGGGGAGTTGCAGGAGTGTCTGCTCTGGGCCCTAGATTAAGCATAGAACCAAGTTGTTAGACTTGATATTTAAAGATTGTGGAATTAATGTTGGGACAGAGTGATCTTGGTTCAGGACTGGGCTGGGGTTGCAGGCATGTGCTGTGGAGGCTCAGGAGTGGGGAAGAGTGATATGTCAGAGGGGTCAGCAGTCATTGCTGTCCCAGACTTAGAGCCAGGTGAGGTCACAGCCTTGGTACAGTCACGCTAAACGACCCACTGGAGAGTTCAAGGGGGACTTCTTTACAATGCGAGTCCCAGTACTCCTTTGACTCCTCCTGAGAGGGCTCATTTACAGTCCCTGCTTGTCCCTGGTGCGTCTTCAAGGAATTTGATTCCTCTTGGGAAGGTAGTTTTTCCAAAACATGCGAGCACTTAGCAGCCATCTGGGATCCAAATTAAGGCTGTTTTTTAATGTCGTCCACCAAGGCCTCAACTGTGAGTGCATCATAGCAGATGTGTCTTTCCCAATTAACTGAGGATAATTTCTCCCTTTTGATTCTTTAATCTGTAGGATATGGCCGTGAGACCTAAAATGGTTGAGACTGGCAAATCCATTTTACTCTGCAACTGAGGCAGACTTGCAGATGAGTGCAGTCACTCATTACAGCAGCCATGACCAGTTACACTTTGACAGATGGTAACATTAGTAATTTCTAACGCATGTAAACACCATGCATTCTCATGCAGATGAGGCTGTAGTTGGACCCAAGGTCAGGCTGTTTACACCTTTTCCCCCACCACTCTGTCTGCTGTCACTGAGCATCCTGTTGTCTTCAACAGCGCCACTGGACATGGTTGTGTGAAATTGTGGTGGTGTGTCCTGTTCCTAACATCCAGGCTGCCTTGCCTTGCCAGCCACACCTTCCACTGGTTTCTGCCTTTCTGTCTTCAGAAGTGTCGATGGCTGGATGGTTAGGAGAATAAGGTTCATTTAAAAAATGGTTTATTTGAAAAGGTTAATTTCACAAATTAATTTTTCTACAAATGTGGGACTGTAATCTAGGGCATTTATAGGACAGGGGATGTACTATGAAGGGGGTATCTCAGTGTGTGAAGGGAGGGAGGGAGGTCAGGAGTGTGCCCTGGAACCTGTGGATAGATGGGACACAGGCACTTGCGTTTTAACCTCCTCTCCCTTTGGTTTCCAGATGCCATCAGTGCCACGAACCCCCGGGTCATTGACGATTCTCGGGCACGGAAGCTTTCCAATGATTTGAAGCGCTGCACGTACTACGAGACCTGTGCCACCTATGGACTGAATGTGGAGAGAGTCTTCCAGGATGGTAACTGCAGCTGGTGGAGGGTGTCCAGGCGAGACAGGGCAGCAGTGCTGTCCCAGAGAGGGGGCTTGCACTACCTAGGCCGCCAGCTGTTGGTTAGAACAGCGTGCTGCCGTGGGGCCAAGGGAGTTAGGCACACGTTTGTGTGCAGTGCTGCTGCTTTACGCACACAGAATGGGTCCAAGGAGTAGGATGTGCTGTGTGTTTGGAAGGATTCCGCTGTGTGTGGCACATAGGTGAACTGCACGTGGATGTGCACAAGAGACTGCAGAGCAGGGCCGGGTAGCACCCTTCTGCTTTTCTTGCAGGGGCTGTCCTCTGGGTAGTCACTTGTTGCAGAGAGCAGAGAGGCTGCAGGGGAAAGTTGCATCCCCGTGGTGGGCCCATGCGGCACAGCAGTCTATATGATCCTGCAGAGGACTTGTGAGGCTGCAGAGAGGGTTCTGATTGCCTTTTGTGGAGGAGAGGAGGAAGCACAGCAGAGCCTTTGGGTGTTAGAGATAGGGGAAAGCAACTGAACAGCCAGAGGGGAAGCTGTTCCTCATGGGAACAGTGTGTGGAAGAGTATTTCTGCTTAGACTTAGAGAGGAGTCTGCATGGTAGGGATGCTGTAGGTGGGAGAGGGAACCTATACCACATCCTAGGAGTTTGCAGTCTGCTTAAATAAACTGGGACCCTGCCCTGTAATGGGACTGCATATTCCCCTGTCCCCTTTCTTTACCTTGTCTTCTGGAGTGCAGCTGGGGATCTGTGTTCAATGTGTGAGGAAGGGTCTGTGCAGAGCTGAGTGGCTGGGCAGGACAGAATTGCTTTTGGAAAGGAGGAGAGCTGTGCTGTTAGTGTTTGCAAGTGGAACAGGTGCTTGGAAGAAAGTTTGGAAATAATAGTGCAGCAGAACTGCCTGAAGGGAAAAATCCAGCTTGGTTCATTGCAGCTCAGCAAGATAGGCTGAGGGCAAGGCACAGGTCTGAACCTGTCATTGGCTTCAGGTGCCTTCTTCATCCTCTGAGCTGGAGCTGGTGATCCTCCTTCCCCTACATAAATCCGGGACCTTCCAGTAATCTCCTGTTGCAGTGCTGAGGATCATAGTCACCATGCTGCTTTTCTTATGCAGAAGCACGTAGAGGTGTTCCCCTCTCCTACTGCTGGTCCACCTCTGAGATGGTCTGAGAAGTCAGCACAGAGAGGGACCTTTCAAACTGTGCCACCCGGGCCCTGGCAGGGAACTCCTCAGCATCCAGCATCCTCTGCATTGGTTTGGTATTCCTGGGGAAACTGAGGCAGCCCTGCCAGGCAGGTTGCTTTTAAGTCTCCCCTTCTTCCTGCTCCTCACGAGGAATGGAGGAATGGTGGGAAGGACAGCTGGGAATAGTTGAGGATAGTGACTACTGCAGCAGACCTGGAAGGGGAGGATCTGCTAAACCAACTCAAGGGTTTGCAGAGAAAATCTGGAGAGAGCAACAGCAGGTGAGCTCTGTGCACAGCTGATACTGGCTTCTGGAAAGCATTTGATACTGCGTGTCACCAAATTCAGTCAGCTTATTCCTTCAGATTGGTTCTATTGTGTCCCTTCTCTGAAGGACAGTATGGTGAGGAATAGCAGCCAGTGGGTTTGGGAAGGGGCTGGGGAAGGCACTGCAGGATTAGGTGCTGCTGTTTGTTAGGCTGCTTCTCATCCTCTTTTATCTCAAGATGGAATGAATTGTGTTCTGGGGTGATTTTTCCTCTTTGTTGACCCTGGGAGCAGAGACAACGCAACTTTAAGCAGTGCCATGTGTGAGATGAAAGCTCTCATGTGAGACCGGGACTCAGCTTCTAGCATCAGCACTGCTTCGCAAGCTTGGTCGTAGACCTTGAGCTGCTGCTTGAAGGCTCAGGAGTGAGTGCCTGCAAAGTGCTGTGCTTCATCTTTTGTCTGGGTTTATTCACGGCCTGTAAATGCGGTCAGGAAGGAGGCAAGGGAGCAGGTTTGTCCACATGAGGAGCAGTGAGGCTAAGGAAATCCAGAAGGCCCCAAGGAGTGTTGGTAATTGGAGACTGTTCATACAAAACTGATGTCCATCTAGGCAAATGCTGATGCTGTACGGAACGAGGAGCATGGGCCACCCTGCCGGGAGGGCTGATGCTGTCTCTGGGCAAGTAAGCAGGGGAGCACCGAGTGGAAGTCCAGATAGATTGTTGCCTTCATACAGGGCAGCAGGAGGACCGTCGCTGGTGTGTTGTCAAACTCGGGTGTCAGCACTTCAAAAGGACACAGAGAAACTGAGATTAAAAAAAAAAAAAAAGCTACAAAGATTAATCAAAGGCTGGAAAAAATACCTGATAGCAAGACACTGAAAGAGAGTATCCATTGAATAAATCAAAAAGAAGACTGAGAGGTGACTTGATTACAGTATGAAAGTATCTATGTACCTATCTACATGGGGAGAAAAATCACAGATACTAAGACTCTGCAGGCTAGCAGAGAGTTAATGCTAGAAGCCAAAGCCAGTCAAATTAAAATTTTAAAGAATCTTTACTTTTTTATTAATAGCCCTCTTTTCATTAACTGTTGGAAAAAATGCACAGGGAGGTGCTGTATTCTGCACCTCTTGTACTTTCTCCAAATCCAGACCAAGTTGCTCTGTGGAAGAGGCTCACTGCATACCCAGGTGACTGGTGCGGTATAGGCTGGGTGAGTTTAACGGCTGGCAGTATATAAAGGTCAGCCTGGAAAACAGAGAGATCCTTCTGGCCTTTGATTCTATGTATGCAGGAGCTGTCTGCGTTGCTGCGGTTCCCTGTGCTGTGCCATATTTCCTGCAGTAGGCTACCTCTGCGTGCTGTGCGGTGCTGCATGCCTGCCAGTGCAGTTTTGCCGGTGCCCTTGCTGAGGGTGCTGCTTGGAGCTCTGGAGAAAGCAGTGTGATAACTGGGAATTTCAAATAGTGCAGAGGGGCCCACCATCTCATAGGACATCTGGAGTAAATCTCAGGTACTCAGTGCTCTCAGCTGCCTGCTCAGCTGCAGGACCACACAGACGTTTCTGAGCACAGCTGTGGGGAGGGGAAAGAACGGGGCAGGAGGTGCTGGCAAAGAGCTGAGGAGAGCTGAGCCCAGCTCATCGGCCCCAGATGTCACTGGCATCTGAGAACTATTCAGGGACTTCCAGAATCCAGTTTCAGTTGAAGCTGACTTGACAGGATGAGGCGTTTTTGGAGCGGGTAAGCAGCTTTTCCTGATGAGCGCTGGTGGGTCCTGATGCGTCTGTTTTGGGATCTGGTGGAGTGCTGGCAGTCACGGATTGTGTGAGGAGCTTGCCCCACATGGTGATCCAGCCAGACCTCATCTTTATATGGTTTCTCCAACACAAGTTGCTCACCCCAGATCATGGTAGACCTGCCCATGCAGGCAGGGGAAGATATCTATTTTCCACAGCAGAAACAGGAAGACTTCTCTAAGCGGTGGTTTTTGCTTTCACTGCAAAGGTTTGCTTGCTTGTCCATGTTGTGCAGAGCATATGCTGCACCTCTGTTCCCAGAGAGCCCTTCCATGCCACTGTCTTGTCTAACAACAAGCAATCACTGACCTCTTTGGACAGCAAGTTAATGTCATGCTGGTCTAGCATGACAGCTTGAGGGAGTGACCATCCTACCTCTCAGTATTCAGTTGAAGGCTGAGGCTAGCGCTCTTCCTTCCCAAGCTGCTGTCTCTGCAAACACCCCATGGTCTGCACGTGGTGCTGCTGAGGATGATGCAAGCTCCAAGGAGAACCTTGATCTCCACGTTCACCAACTGTTCAGAGGTTCTTCAAGAATTGGATGGTTCCAGCTGTTGTGGTGCCCTCCTTCCTGCTCAGGCAGGTGCAGCAGAGACCCTTCCTCCATGCCTAGAGCAATTCCTGGGTATTTGGTCTGAAGCAAAGTTTGTGGTTGCGTTGTGTAGGGATCTAGACCATGTACGTTAGCATGTGCCACTGTAACAGTGTTGAGTGTTTTGGAGTGGTGAAGGTTTTCTCCAGGCAGTCAAGCTTCTGAAGGTCTCTGTGAAAAGGATGCATGGCATGGAGAAAATGGGTAACTTTCTCCTTGCTGGTTTCTCACGTGTGGTCTGGCAAAAGTCACCCTGGAAATGCTGTTTGCTGTGTGGGAACTGCTCTTCTCATCCTCTCTCATCCTTTCCCAAGTTGCTACCAGCACCAGATGTTGTCACAGTTACTGCTTCTGTGAAAAGATGGGACGGTCTGCCTGTGGCTTCAAATATGGCAAGGAGATGACCCTGGCACAAGCAGGAGGAGTGACACAGGCTGGGCTGTGTGCCGCAGTGTCCAGCGCCTGGCAGGTACCAACTGCAGTTTCAGAACTTCACCAAGGGTGAACCTGAGTCTGGGTTGGTGTGGTGCCCTCACTCACAGCAGAGCTCCCAGTGAGGTGGAAGGCTGGTACTGAACACGCCTTCTGACTTCTTGGCTCTGGAGAGGTACAGTTAAAGAGCTTTCTTCTCAAAACTGCCTTCACGGAGCTCCTGTATGCAGAAATCTCTTCAAGTTTAGAGGATACTAGGACAATAGCAAGAAGCCATCGGTGTGGGGGTGCCTCAGCTCTTGGGCTTCATTTTAAGAATATTTCTGTACCAAAAGGTTGGAGAGCAAATTGTCAAGAGCCCCGTGACAGTGATTATCTTGGCGTTGTTCCTGAAGAGGAAGAGTGACCTGGGCCTGATCCTGGAAGGGCACAGGGGGGACGACAGCCATGTTCCCAGTGCTGTGGGTGGCTTCTCTAGCTTCACCTCTGTGGCAAGCCCAGAGTGAGTGCTCCTCTCCTCCCACTGGCCCTGAGCATCGGAGAGGACAGGCGGCAGTGCGAGGCAGCCTCCTCTGTGGCCTGCCAGAACCTGCTGCTGACCTGCTGGTGGCATTGCTGCTCTCCATTATTCTTCCTCAGCTTCAGGGCTGCAGACTTGGACTTCAGCTTGAAAGCCCAAGGGTGGTTCTGGCTCTCCTGCCTAGGGGCTTGTTTGGGTTTCTGCTTCCTGGGTGGGACAGCTGGGCAGCAGGTGTCCCTCCTTCTGCTTGGGCGTGAGTGGGTTTGTTCCTGGCCTTCGGGGTGATGGACAGCATTGCCATGTCTTCCAGGGCAGTGAGTGATGCTTCTGAGGAATCATTTGGCAGGAGCATTTCAATGGAGAGGCCAAGAGTTTGTGCAGAGGGGAGTGTGCAAGGCCCTGTGACTCCATAAGGGGCCACCCCACCCCAGGGTGTTTTCTGTAGGGTCCTTGGGGCATCACCGGCTGTGATGAGTTGACCCTGGTTAGACACTAGGTGCCCACCAAAGCTGTTCTGTCACTCCCCTCCTCAGCTGGCCAGGGGAGAGAAATAAGATAAGGACAGGGAGATCACTCACCAATTACCATCATGGGCAAAACAGACTCCCACCTGGGGAAATTACCTTAATGTATTACCAATCAAATCAGAGTAGGGTAATGAGAAATAAAACCAAGTCTTAAAACACCTCCCCACCCCTCCCTTCTTCCCAGGCTGAACTTCACTCCCGATTTTCTCTACCACCTCCCCCTCCAGCGGCGCCGGGGAATGGTGGTTGCTGTCAGTTCATCACGCATTGTCTCTGCTGCTCCTTCCTCCTCAGGGGGAGGACTCCTCACACTCTTCCCCTGCTCCAGTGTGGGGTCCCTCCCATGGGAGACAGTCCTCCACGGACATCTCCAGCATGGGTCCTTCCCATGGGCTGCAGTTCTTCATGAACTGCTCCAGCGTGGGTGCCTCCGTGGGGCGCAGCCCTTCAGGGACAGGCTGCTCCAGCGTGGGTCCCTCCATGGGGTGCGGCCCTTCAGGGACAGGCTGCTCCAGCGTGGGTCCCCTGCGGGGTCACAAGTCCTGCCAGCAAACCTGCTCCAGCGTGGGCTCCTCTCTCTCCACGGGCCACAACTCCTGCCAGGAGCCTGCTCCGCTGTGGGCTTCCCNCCCCTCCTCCTTCCCTCACCTTGGTGTCTGCAGGGCTGTTCCTCTCACATATTCTCACTCCTGTCTCTGGCTGCAGCTGCATGGGGTTTTTTTCCCCCCTTTCTTAAATATGTTACCCCAGAGGTGCTACCACTGTTGCTGATGGGCTCGGCCTTGGCCAGCGGTGGGTCTGTCGGTCTTGGAGCCGGCTGGTGTAGGCTCTATCAGACACAGGGGGAGCTTCTAGTAGCTTCTCACAGAAGCCACCCCTGGAGCCCCACTGCTGCCCAAACCTTGCCACACAAACCCAATACACCAGGGACCTTCACATGTACCTCCCCTCTGTCCAGGTACTCCTCCCAGAGCTGACCATTCCTGGTGGTGTCTGCAGAGGGATTTCTCCAGAATGTCTAGGACAGAGTGCTGTGGTGTGCTTTAAAATACCGTGTGATGCTCAAGCACTAATACACACAGGAGCACCGTATGTGACATTTGGCACACAAATGCCAAGCAGTCTATCTGGACAGAGGTTCTGGGGCCAGGGCAGGGCTTGTTGTTCTACATCACAAAGCTGCCTGTAACAACCAAAGAAACCATGATAGGCAAATGCTCCCAGGTGCTGGCTTAGAGGATGACAGAAATTATCCTTGAAAAAGTCTGGCTGACGTTCAAGAAGTGGAGGAACCTCTGCCTGGCAAGCAAAATGCGAAGGCTGCCTCAAGATGCCTCGGTTAGGGGTTGGTGAGATTTTATCACCACCACTATGGTCTTGCTGGCCTCATGATTAATGCCTTTGTTACCACTAATGTGTGAGTGACAAGGCAGAGCCTTAGCCAGGCTCTTTGCCCGGGACAGTGATTGCTGACGAGTTTTTCTGAATCTTTTCTGGCCTCCTCTCTTTTTCCCACTGGTGGTCTTCTCAACCCCCCTATTTCAAGAGACTATTCTCACCTTGCCTCTTCCTCTAGAATTTGACCTACTGTATTCTGGACATTAAGAAACCTCCTGCCTTGAATTTTCCTTCTCCAGTGAAGCTCTGGGAAGCTGTCCTGAACAGCATGAAGTCCTCTGCCCTGGAAGGTGGAAAGGCTTTCTCTGTGGCCATGCAGGACGTCCCTTCTCCTGCCATGTCCAATCTAGTTTGGACTCCACTCGGCATAAGGTTTCTGGAACTGTCTGACTTCTGCTGTGGGTACTCGGATGTCATTGTGTGAAGTGGCTTTCTACCTGTTGTGGTGTCCCTGAAAAACGCTTCCTAGGTACCGTGTGACCTGTCGTGGGAATTTCATGTTGCGCTAATGAACTTGCCCTCTGAGTCTGGGGGGGATGTGGTTGGTCCCACTGGGGAAGGCTGTCAGTGCTGCTCTCCTGAAGTCAGTGCTTCCACGGAGCTGGGGAAGCTGTATGGTCTGGGGTCTGGCCAGGTAGTTTCCATTATCACTTTAGCAGCACAAAGAACGAGCCCCGCAGGCTTGCATGGTAGAATAGGTCTTACCCGTCTTATTCTCTGTTGGGTAATTTCTGAGTTCTTCCTTCCCTAACTGCTCCTCTGATGCGGGTGTTTGAATTTCTCCTGTGTGAGACCTGCCCAATTTCCATGTCTCCTCCCAGGCGGTCTTCTCCATGCAGACAGCTGCACACCACATGGTGTGTCAGCCAGGCTGTGTTTTGACCTGCCTAGGTTAGAGTCGTCGTGTACCAGAGCCTGCGGGATGCTGGGGGGGGGGCCAGCAGAAGACATGTCCCATCCCTGTAGCATTGCCCGTCCCTTGTATTGCCTTTCTGGGCAGCCAACACACGGGATTCAGGGGTGTTGCAGAGCGGGGGTGCCTCAGCTCGCAATGTGCCTGGCCAGTGTTTGAAGGAGAGACGGTTTACGCAGTGAACAGTGGATGAAGCTGGCCAGAGGAGAGGATGGAGGGGAGGAGAGCAGGAAAAACAGCAGGTTAATATGGTCTGTTTGGTGGGTGTAGGACAGGCTCCTGCTATTTATGGGACTAATATTTAGCTTGGGAGTCTGGACAGGCTTCCAGCTTTATCAAACGAGCAGGTGGCCCAACAGGCCTTCATCTGTCTCTGTACAGGACATGGCACTGCAGCTGTGAGGTGGCAGGATTTTGCATCTGACTTTTCCAAATGGGTTCAGTCACACCACGTGTACGGTGCACCGTCTTCTATTTTCCTGAAAAGAGAATGTGGCAGCTCCTTTATTGCAAGGGTGCATGATATGAGGCATGCTGGGTTGGACGTGTGATTCCCAATGTCTTCAGTCATGTTCATCTGAAAGGTTCCTCCTTCTGTGATGGTGGGGGTACCCAGCAAGAGAAAACGAGGAATGGTGATCTGTTCTCCTGGATTCCCCAACAGCCCAGCTTGTTTGCTGTCGTGCTTTTTGGTCAAGATGTTTATTTCCAGAAAAGGTAGGAGATTGGGAAGGGTGAAATGCAGTTTTGGGCTGTTGGCATCAGGCAGTGAGGTCACAGGAACTGGGAGAGTTGTTCCTCATGCTAGTTTTTCGAACATCTGGAGACTGTGAGGGTCGCAAGGGCCCAGGCTGACGGAGGTGGCATTGGCCAGGCTATTCAGTTCGGTAATTGGCTCCTGTAGCCGCTGTGAGGGGAGCTACACCGAGAAGTGACCATGGCTGCTCAGGGATTCTTCTGCAGCAGCCCTGGGCTCTGGGTGGCTCCGTGGTGTCCATGTCAAGTCACTGCTCTGTGTGACACCCAAGAGAGCAGGTGGCCTTTGGGAACTCGGCATGACCAGTATGGGAAGCCTGCCCTGCTCTCTGCTGGAACAGCCATGGACAAATGCTGTCCCTTGCAGCTGGGTTGCATGGCAGCGGCCGGCAATGGGGATTGTGAGGATGGGTGTTGTGCAAAAATGCTCCCTGTTAATACAGGGTGGTGCAGTTTGAGCCCCAGATGTTGGCATGAGTCAGATGAAAGGTTTGGGTCTCAATGAAGCCCTTCAGAAATCTGTGGGTGGAGAAAGTTGCTTTCTGGACTCTGACCCTGTCCCTTTCTCCCTTCTTCCAGTGGCTCAGAAGGTGGTGGCTCTACGGAAGAAACAACAGCTTTCCATCGGTCCCTGCAAGTCCCTGCCCAATTCACCCAGCCATTCGTCTGTCTCTGCAGCCTCCATTCCTTCTGTTCACATCAACCAGGTGGGAAACGGGAACAGGGGAAGACAGGAGCTCCACACGCTTTTCCACACCACCTCACGTCACTAACTACACAGCGCATTTAGCCTAGCTTTAGACTGCACTACAGCCCTGGAATGGCAATTGGAAAGAGCAGAGTGGTTGCCACTGTGGAGCTTCTGTCCGTAGCCCAGAACAGCTCGATGCTTGCCCTGAGGTCAAGCTTCATGTCTAAACCATTGGGTCTGGCTCACAGTCTCCAAAGATTGTAGTGTGCTTCTGCAGACGCTGGCAGCAGAGCTGTGAGCAGTCTGGAGCTCCAGGGCAGAGCAGGAGGTCTGTGAAGGGGGCCTCGGTCTGGCTGCCCTGGCCAGGCAGGCAAGCCTGGGTGGACACAGCTGCCCATGGTCCTGCTCCCCCTGGAAGCAGGAAGCTGATGGCCTTCCATGCATACACAGGTGGGCTTCTTAGGGGATGTATTTGTGGAGGGGTGTATTCAGTGGTGAATTGAAGGAGTAGCACAGAGAAGGAGGAGGTTCTCCTCCCCTCTGCCAGAGGAAGGGCTCAGTGCGGTTCTTCTGGCACAGCGTTAGCTTGGCAGGGACTGCCAAAGTGTCTGTGCCGGGAGGATGCTGAAGCTGGAGGTGTTTGTACTGTGACTCTGGAGAAGCAGAACTGACTCAGGAGGGGCAGGTTAGAAACCAAAGCAACCTGCCACGGTGAGTGGCTGGTGACGGAGATCCTTTGGGCAGCCACCTCATTGTATTAGGGCTTTGCTGCAGTTTCCAGCAGCCACACAAATGCTGAGCTGGCTCTCTGATGAGGCCTCTCTCCTCAAGGGCAGTCAAGCCAACAGATCCCAGCTCTGAAGCACCTGGCATATGAAATCACAGGATCTGTAGTAAGGGCTTCAGGAAATCTGTCTGTCTGGTGCGGTGCTTTGAGACGGAGGAACAGCGAGTGTAGCAGCTGGGTTTATGAAAGAGGGAAGATGACGTAGCCAGAGCAACTGCGAGCCCCTCAGTTGCCTCAGCAGTGAGCAGTGCTTGAAGCGGTTTTCGAGGAAGAGTCACTAAGGACTTGGAGGGACATATAAAACTGAAGAAAATGCAAAGCAAGTTTAGCAAAACAAATTCCGCCAGACTGACACTTTTTTTCATAAGGGGATTGGCTTTGAACCTTAGGGTGTATCTGAGCCTCTTGGCCCCGGGAGGCCTTCTGGTACACCACCACAGGGAAGATTGTTCCTGTACAAGCCTGAGTACTGTCTGCAGCCACTGGTTGGACCCTTACATAATTTTTAAATACCCACGTGAAGTTTATACCTGACTGCATAGGCTTCTAAAGCTGGGGCTATGAGTAGGTGTGTACAGATTTTTGCAGAGACCTGTGTCAGCTCCCTGGTGCTCCAGGTCACCTGGACACCAGCAAGTTCAGATGAAGCCTCTGTGTGCAGCGAACAGGCTAAGCCCTGCTGACAGCTAGAGCTCCCTGCTGAAGCTACGTGGCTTTCTGATCAGAGCTTGTTTGTGTCCAGCTAGCCTGGGATGCAAGCAGAGCGAGCACAGCTGCTTGCAAAACATACACAGCCATACCATGCCCTGCAGTATATCTGGATGTGGGTGCTTCTTGAGAAGTTTAGTAGGAGGCATCCAAGGTGGAGAGCAAAATCCAGGGAGAATGCAGATTTGAGTATATCTGGTAATTTGAGGAATTTATTAGCAGCCAAACTGTAAACAGTCAAAGACTGGCTGGGAAGGAGAGGCAGTCTGTACTGAAAGGGGAAGTGGTGCGGTAGATGGCCAAGGGCAGTGTTCCTCAGGGAGGAGCTGAACACTTTTTAATATTTTCTTTAATGTCTGAAGTATGAGAAAAGGGTCCTAATAATTCTGTACTAATGGCTCTTGCTGTGCCAGGCAACATGTTTGTAGTGAAGATAAAAACGTGAGGGGTGTGGGGATACCAGACTCCTCAGTCTGATACCTGTTTCTCATGTAAGTATGCATTGAAACGGGTGTAGGAACAGCAAAAAGCAAGTGGAAGGGAAGAGAGAGAAACCCTGACGCAAGCGGAAGTTAAGCTCTTGGCTTGTTTAGCTTAGGAAAGTGAAGGCTGAAATGGACCAACCCCAACCTCTAAAATACACTGCTGTGAAAGGAAAGAACCTTTTAAGAACAGAAGGTGCTAGAACAGAATGGGTGGATGTAAGACTGGCCATGGGGAAGCAAAGTTTGGGCATTGGAAGAGGTTTCTGACTGCGTGTCATGAGCTTTGTTAGAGGTTTTGCTCAGAAACCTCCCTGCTTTCCTCTCCTTCCTGCAGAGTACCTTTCAGCCCAGTTTGCAGATGACATCTGTGTGGAGGTGAATGCTGGCTCCCTGGCTCTGAGACAGGACCTTGACCCTCAGTACCTTGCTGTGCTTCTGGGGCTTTGCCAGAGGGACCTAGGTTGTTCTGGTGCGAAACCAGAGCTGTTAAAGGAAAGTAACACAGCAGGCATCTAACAGGAAATTGCAGCTAACTGGGAGGCCTTTCTAAGCAAGAAATATTTATTGATTGCCTGGGTTGTAACAGTGTCAGCAGTAATGATAGGCCATGTCCTTCTGGAGCTTCCTCCCTCCGTCCTCTCTCCCCCATACATTCCCTGTGCCTGTCTAATTCTGTGTCCCTCCTGCGCTCAGCAAACCTGGACGTCACAGTGAGGATTAGAGTTAATTTCTGTTCCCTGGGTCTTCTGTGGCTCAACCACAAACCCTTTTGGTTCCCAGTGACCTGCTGCAGTGATCTTTGCTGTGGTGTTTGAACATCTCTCTTCCATTACAGAAAGCCCTTCTAAAAATAGAGTATGAAGTAATGGAATGGTGAGTGACCATAAAATGCTGTGAAGTATTTCTCCGTTCTTGCTTGGGCTCAGGAATCAGGCTCTGGAACTCCTTCCCACTGTCCTCAAAGAAAATCCAACTGGCTTTGAGACACATAGGTCCACTGATTCCTGATGTTTCTAACATGGACCTGGGCAGAGCAGCCCACACAGTCTGGTGTGTACAGGCTTGCTGCCCATGCGTGAGGACACACATCCAATAGTGAGCACAGTGACCAGGCAATTATTGCAGCAGGGATGCAAAAGAGCCCAGAAGCTCAGGAGTGCGCTGTGATGGTGGTGACACACTAGAGGGTATGGTTGCCAGCACGAGCTGGAGGAGCTGTCCCTATCACAGGAGGCATCTGGGCGCAGGCGGCTCCAGAGTCCTGCCAGGTACTGCTCTCCAGGTCTGGGCTGCAGAAGTGCCAGAACCTCTCGTGGGGCTTGGTGGTGGTGGCCTTGCTCCTGGGAGGTGTCCTGTGCTCCTGGCACTGAGATACCCTTTGGGTCAGCTCTGGGAGGAGGTGGACAGACTGTATACTGTCAGGAAGGACGAACAAGAGAGTAACAAGGTCTTTGCAGAGTAGTGCTGTGTTCTGTCTTCTCCTGCCTGAGGGCATGGGGCTTTTGCCAAGGTTTCTTACTTGCCTTCGCAAGTAAGAGAGCAGGAACTGTCACAGGGAAAAAGATCTCAAGGAAGGGTTTGGGAACACGGGGTTTGACATGGAGATGAGATGGAAAGAAGCCAGACAAAGAACACAGTTAGGAGCTTTTGGTTGCCTTGTACCGCAGCTAGGTATCGGTGTACGCAGACAAGACACACACACTGGGACAGAAGGATTCTTTTTCTTCTCAGTACTGCTAGTGGCAACAGCGGGACTGGCATTTGCGTCTTGAATGCTTGGCCAGGAGGAGCCCCTGGGAGCCTGTACCCTGCTCTGTCCTTGCAGGGCCTGGTTTTGGGTGTCGAGGCATTGCCTGCAGCTGCTGGCCGTGTGTGGTGGCAGCATTGCTCTGTCCCTTCCAGGCAGTTACGGCGTCTCGAGCAGCATTTTGTTCTGCTTAGCTGGCTACCTTTCTGATGGCTGTTAGCAACAGCATTCCCTTCCCTCTGGATCGTCCCACTTCCCTTCTGCCGGTAGCTACAGTTGAGGTCTGCTTCCCTTCATAGCTTTGTGCCCAGAGAGACAGTGGTGCCATTTGAGATGAAAAGGGCGTTCTGCTTGGTGCCTGGTCTCCTGGCCCATGCGGGCAGAGACAGCTCTGTCTTCTGGAGCTGTCAGTGAAGAAGGCTTGTGTCTTCTGGAAAAGGGACCAAGTGGTCCCTGCAAAGGGTTGCTTATGGCAGGCAGGAGCTGGGATCCAGTCCTGTCTCTTGTCCTAGTTCTGGGGACATCTTTTCTGGAAGTAGTTTGATGGTACTAGTTGATCCAAACGTAACTTTTTTGGAAATGGCCATTGCTTGTCTGGTCTCCTGACAATCAGGCCAGTCTATTGCAAATACTGGCAGAGGAGAGACCCCAGAGGACCCTGGTGATCTTGTGATCACCCATCTGCCTGGAGGACTTTCTTCTCCTGGTGTGAGGTGGTGGCTGGTTTCCAAACCTTCATGACTGTGCCAAGTTCCCAAACTGGCTGGGCTCTGTGACCGCAGTGCTGTGTGAGGCATTCTGGTGTCCTTGCACAGTGGATGATCCTCTTTATGAAACTGCTTGAACCAGCCAAAGGCCCTGGTTTCATTTCAGTCTGGAATTTGGGGTTTTTTTTGCTTTTATTCCACAGCAGTGCCTGGTGCCTCAGAGGACGCTGCTCCCATCAAGGCAGAGAGGAAGGGAGTTATAGTAACAGGTCAGCTGTAGCCGAGGTTTTCACCAGCACTCACGAGCGCACCAGACATGCTTGTTATGTCTGTGACCCTGAGTACCATGTTCAGCATCTCCTTGGTCCTCTGGCGTGGCAGGAGCCAGGGCCAGCCCTGGGAGTCTTGCATGCTCCCTTGGGGACGCCAGGTCTGTCCCTTGGGCATTCCCAGCACCCATTTGAACAAATGCTTCCGATCCCCTAGGGCCCTGCAGCCCCCAAGCGAAGTTCTTCCTTGCCTGCTGGTTCTGGCTCTCCTCTCCTGTGTCCTGCCCTCCCCTCACTGGGCGAGCAGGTTAGATGGGTTTGGGAGCTCTGTTGCTCAGCTTGGCCCTGACTTCCACCCTGCTCCCTCCTGGCAGCTGCCTGCCCCTTGCCTGCAGGGT
>VZTV01041874.1:0-11721 GCA_013400875.1 Anhinga rufa | reverse complement strand
TTCTGTGATTCTGTGATGCTGTACCAGTTTAACTATTTCAGAAGGAAACCATGCACCCTTCACCATATCTGTACTGATGTGAATGCAGACCAGGCCTACATAAACTGTGCTATATTCATGCCAGGAAAAATTCAGTGGGCTTTGATAAATATGCAAGAAGGATAAATTAAACAAAAAATAATTTCCAAATAATTAAAAGAATTTCTGAAGGTCACTTTTTAATTTTAAAAAGTAACATTCTAAATAACTCTTGTTACTCATAGAAAAAGGTTGGTTGGGATTTCCCATAGTTGTGATTCTGTTTTAACTTCCTGAAAGGCTTCTTATGAATAGTAAAGCTGAGATGCCTGCCATTTTTTTGTTTATGCTACTTTATAAGGAAGGAGTTATTTATATATTTCTTGATTCTACTGCTGTTTCAGCAAAAGTGGTTTAAAAAATTGTTCTTTCTCATGACTTTTCAAGTCCCATATTCACTAAACCCTCCGCCACCAACTTATGTCAGGCATGGCAAAACAAGCAAACAAGCTCTGTGTTACTTAAAAGTAAGCCCATTTGCAGTAAAAATGGGGCCAGTTCCAACTGCTCATCTGTGTTAGTGAGATTTTCACTGATATCAGGCCCATCTTCTCTTTCAGCCAAAGGACTGAAGACCCTTGGGTTGCAGGTGGTTTTACATTTGACTATGATCAGTTCGTCCTGTTGAGACCTTGTATTCAAAAAGTGTGTTGAGACCCTCAGACAAGAGAAAAGCTGTAGGTGCAGGGTACAGACTCCCAGCACAGGGAATATGTAATGTCAGTGCCAGGAGGAGCAGGATCCAGGAGGAGCAGGATGTAGGGGTACACAGATACTGCCTCCAAGGACATGCTGTAGGTGTACCTGAGATAGCTTTAACTTACTATTGCCCTAACCAACAGTACTATACCTGTGTTCACATGGGTTTCATGAGCTGAGGGCTTAAAAACTCTCTGGAGAGCCTTGTAGCATCTATGCTGAGCTCCTTTCCATCACAATATGACAGCTACTGATAATGGAATAACCTGTTTAAAGTGAGCTTAGATATAAAAGTCACTGCTTTGGATCCTGGTATTCTTGTATCTGGATTTCAGATTTAGAGAAGGGATCTTCTGCAGGTCCTTCGTCTGGAAGATGTTGTTGTCTGCAGAGCTACAGAGTAGTTACTCTACTCTGTTTTTCTTTAACAAGAACACACTCATACTTCCTTCTGGAAAAAATGTGTGCTATAATGAACCATTTTACCAGGTTTCTTTTGTGGGATTTTGCATAAATTCTTCTTGCAGGAGCAAAAAAGGTAAAGTTAATGGCATTTAACAGAAGTGAGGACCTGGAGAGGGTTGCCTACTATGCCCACAAGGCATTGTGGACACTGCTAGTGAGGTGGATTCCCTTTATGTTCACATTATCTTTTGTTCTCTCTGAATAAACAGCATTGTTCTCTCTGAACAAACAGTGTTATGAGTAGCTCCTCAGTCTCTACTTGTCCCAGAGTCCTCTCTCAGAAGGGTTTCCCAAAGTAAGATGTCACAACAAACTCATCACAGCTTCTTTATCAGTGAGTTTCTGTGTGCTGAGGGATGGCCCATGTTTCCCATATTTCCCATCCTTCCTCCTACTTGTCCAAAGAACTGAGAGTCACATCTGGAATGTCCCCAGAGGAATGATAGCATGCAGTGGTGGTGCATGGCCCTCTCATAGAGCTACTGAGCTTTGCATGAAATGTGTCTCTAAAAATGACCATTTAGTATAAAATTAATGAGAAACAGCATGTACGCAAACAGAAGTAGGTAAAAAACTTGAGTCAGTCCTTTAGATTTTACTTAAAGCTCCATATTAAAAAAAGGTGGGAAAGAAGGAGTGCAATGGAACATTTCACGCCTCGATTAAACCTTTGTTTTTGAAAGGAAATGTAACTTGAAATGACCATGTATTTCTTACTAAGTGGAAGCAAGTGTTATGCAAACAAAGAGTCATGTGTGAAAGTAATTCTTATCTTGCTGCCTGGGCTACTTGGAGGATAAAATAAAATAAATCCAGCTCAGGATGAAATAGAAAATGGAACTTAAACCTCTGGAGCACATGGAGCAGGGACTGAAAATGCTGTAAATCAGGGGAAGTCAATTGACTGCAGTAGGAAACATGGTCTCCTTCTGCACACCTGTAGGTCAGGACTAGCAAAAGCACTATTAAAGGCAACATCCCTATTTAATTTTTAAGGACTGTTTACAGATCAAAGTGCACTCATTATGAATATGGATGTCATGTTTAAATAGTCCCTGCTTTACTGCCATATAAAGTACTCTCAAAATATTTCCTTTTTACTGTGAAGTAAAACATTCCTGGCACCACCTGTCCTCCCCTGCTCTAAATATCGCTCCTACCAGCTAATAGTAGATATGCAAAAGAGTATCTTTAAAAGTTTTTCACTATAGCTCACATCATCTCACATGGACATCAGAAAAAGTCCAGGCTACATAATCCATAGGACACAGGAAAAGTTCTGGTTGTTTAGGGCAGCTTCTGAGCCTGCTACAATAAGGGGGTAATACTGTACTCTGTAGATGGTCCCATGGATTTAACAAGAGTTTATACGAGGAGATCACTGGACACTGTGTGCAGGAAATCAAATACCAGTTCTCAGTAGCTCACCGGTGTATCTTCCCTGGGCTTGAGGTCAGTGTCCCCATTTTACTGAAACCAGGATATGCACCTACTGTCTCCTCTTGCTCTCAACCCCTCTGCTATGTCTTCAGCCATCCTTTTTCCTAAACACCTGCCCCCTCCCTCCACTGCAGGCTGTATGGCTTTCTTTTCATTTAAGTGCAAAGATGCCATCATGTGCAAAGGAGATCTTGAGCCGTAAATCGATAGAGACTGGGAATATGTTTCACAAAAGTATTGTTATTAATTTTGTCCTTTTTATGCTCTTTTAGAAGATATTAGAATGAATGGATCTTTGATCTGATCTGCTATGACATTCTTAGTTTCTTGTGGTTTTCCTCATCTGTCCAGCCTTCACTGCACTGTTGTACAGCCTACCTTAGCAAGCCTGGCTGAGTTTTGTGTCTTCTTGTATCACCAGTGGTTCACTTCTAAACAACCTAGTCTTGAGATACAAACAACAGTAAAAAGCAATAGCAGAATTCTTCCTACCGTGTTCTTCCAGATGGTCTCTCTTCTCCAGAAAATGTCCTTTGGAATAAATGGGCTTTGCAGTATGTTTTGAAGGTGCACACATTCCGGTCAGGCTGAACTAAGGCAGGAAACAGATTCCTCAGTGGGGCCCTTTGATGAAATCACTCTTTCTTCTGTCAGTTAGTGGTACAGTGTGGGGTTGTAGCTCAAGCATCATAGTTTGGAAGAGGTAATTAGGACTTCCTAGTGCTTTCCCAATTTCCAGGTAAATAACCTTTGAACTTTTGATGTGCCAATGGCACTTTAAAAAAGGATTACCTTAACTCATCCTATTCAGAGAGGATATTTGATGTGAATACTTCCCTGATATTTAAAGGCTCAGAACTTGTATTCTTCAATGTCTGGGTTTAGCAGTGTTATCTTTAGTCTACAGTGCTTCAGATTAGTAGTATAGATGTTATTCCATGCATTCTGGAATTTCTGTACTACTTCCTACCTTCTAAATACACCAGAGGCAGTGGTCTTCACTGAGATTGATACACTGGAGTGTTTGATAGTCTTGACTACAGTTATTCACTAGCACAAGTCTAAATCAGGAAAAATGTGACTGGAGTCAATGCAGTCATGGATGTGTAAAGACAACATGGCATGAAGAGACAGGAGACTGACCTACAAGCTGTTTCCACTAGTGTAAAGTATAATACCTTTTTGTCATCCCTATTTGGAACTTTGTCTTGTACTTTATGCCTTGTGTTTGTATCAGTTACTCTGTGGTGCTATAAGTGTAATAATACATCTCTTGGCATTTGTAAAAAGCACAGTAGGATTTTTTCTCTGTAGAATCTGAAGTTACAAAAACAGCCAAGCAGAGATTAGTCAAACTTAGAAAGAAAATATTTAAGTATAACTAAGTCTATAAATAATAATAGCAATCAGCTCAGGTTGTTACCAGTTCAGAAATAAGGGTTTTGTAAATGGAAATTCTTTCATGTCATAATTATAATGCAAGGGAAATCAACATCCTTCAGTCTTATAAAACAGCTTGAAAAAAAGACACTAGGAAAGCAGTGGCCCTTATTCTTACCTCAGGTTTAATCCCCAGAGGGGCAAAATGTCTTCAGTTCACATCAGTTTCAGTGTGAGTTGATAGAGGTACACTCAATGTCCCACAGAGTCTGCCCCTCACACCTGCTTGGGGTTTCTTTCATCCTCTAAAGCATGTATGGCCAGCTTTCATATCCTAAAAGCTATTTTTATTCCCAGCCAGGTGCTATGAGGCCAAACAGATATAGACATATTGCTACAGTGCTGTTCTAATCAACTAGACCAAACCCAGATCTCCGCCTTCTCCCTCCTACAACATATAGGAACAGGCCAATTGCTGACTGGCCAGTGTTCCCCAAGCCAGAAAAATGTCCTTACAGGCTGAGTCCTGGCTCTGAGCCATCTGTTGACTAGTTTGGCACAAGACTATTCCAAATCTTTTCCCTTTATTCTTCCTACCTCAAGGATCTGAGTGATTAGATTCCAACCTCCTTTCCAAAACCACCTTTTTTACAATACTGGCACTGTTTCTGCTAGTGACAGCCCCTTCCTAAAAAATGAGCTTCTTCCTGTAAGTTATTCTGAAAGGTTCTGTAATACTAATCTGGCGTAGCCCCACTAAACAACATTACCTTTTGAAACTTTTGCTAAGAATTGTTTGTCTCATTATATTCCTCTTTTTTCGTGCCAGCGGTTGGGCTTTTTGTGTGTTTTCTTTTGTTTCAATAGAGATAATGTTTTAAAAGGTTCTGCTAGAAAAAGTCTCTCTGAACTGTTTCCCTCTCCTAGGAAGGAGGCAAAATTATTTTTATAATTGTTACAAGGTATATTCTATTTTTAATTATACTCACAGTAAATTAAAACAACCATCATAAAAATTAACATTGTAATTAAATGGAATGAAAAGACTTTAAAACTAAAGGCTAATGTCTGCTTTTAGTTATGTGAATGGAGAGTTGTGTGGCATAACTTCACTGGCAGCACCAGTGCTAAACTTGTTGGTATCCACCTAAAATCAGATGAGGGGAGGTGGGGGGTCCTTAACATGAGAAGATGATCAATGAAAAGGGAGCTATCAACTTGCTGATATGCTTTGCCCTTGTCTGTTATGATTTATTTCTTTAACATTGTCCCGTGAAATATATTCATGTCTATAACAATGTTCTGAATAATGACAAACTGAAGATTCAAGGATTTCCTGGTGGTTGATGCATTTCTGTAGGAGGCAAACAGCGTACACAGAAGAAAACTGTGGAGTGCATGGTGCACTATTATGGGCAACATCTTGATGGATAGGCAAGATTTTCCCTTTCCTACTCTAGATATGACATGCTCTTTTGATCAAGTCGCTTCTGGTTTGCTACCTGTCCTTGTGACTCTGTAGCTGCTGCCTTTCCTATATCAGTTGGGAACATCCAAACTGGAAATAAGATACAACTTTTAACTGTGCTGGAAACTAATCATCAAGACTATGTCACTACCTCACATGGAATCTCCTTAAGTCAAACCTCGTTATTTTCCCAACAGGTTTATTCCAACTTAACCACCCACATCACTGGACTTGATGCAGTGTAAGAATGTGGCTTATGTTGTGCCCAGGTCAGAGCAGATGCTCACGCCACTCCCCTTTGGACTTAAGGATCCCTGAATCAAGCCTAGTGCTTTGGTTTATTTCCAAAGAGACTAAGTAAAACAA
This sequence comes from Anhinga rufa, assembly GCA_013400875.1. Taxonomy (NCBI): domain Eukaryota; kingdom Metazoa; phylum Chordata; class Aves; order Suliformes; family Anhingidae; genus Anhinga; species Anhinga rufa. The sequence continues at coordinate 5,825 of VZTV01041874.1, read as the reverse complement.
TCAGAGACAGTCCCCAAACAAACAAAACTGGCTGCTTTGCACGAGTGGAAGTAAATTTATCTAAAATGTGTTTTGACACCTAAGCAGAACCTAGAAAAATAAAGCTTCCCTTTCATTGGTAAGCTCCACCTCACCTGCTTAAAAATGTTACCACAGATGAAGTTTCCCTTTTTAACAATAAACTATTTAGTAAATGTTGGGCTTCAGCATCTCACCTTTACAGCCAAATAATTAATTATGACCTTTTTAGTGCTGTTATTAAGCAGTTCCCCCCTTCCCCTTCAAATTCTTTTCCTTTCCTAACAGTGAACCTTCTGTGTCAGTGGCTTACAGGCTGGAACAGTTGTAATGTGTAAGTAGCATCCACAGATCAAAGCGGAAAAAGAAGTGTACTGGAAAGGGGCAATGCAGCAAAGACAGGAAGAGGCAGTACATGGACAGTCAAAGCAATGACTCCTCTTTCTTTGTTCCTGTTATTAGCCAGGATTGTTTGGGGTGGCTCTGCAGGACAGCCATCAGGATTCAGAGAAAAGCTGGATGTTTAAATCATATGAGTTTCTGCCTTCTTAGGGGAGATGAGAAGGCTGTGGGCATCTCTCCAGCAGATGAGCACACAAAGTAAGCATGATGGGCTGCCACAGGCACCTGCTCACAGCAGGGCTGCTTCTGGCACTGGCTCTGCTACGGCCTGGGCACTGTCTGGGGAACCCTGTGCGGAGGGAAGGGTCCCCATCTGAGGAGGATCTATTGTGATCACCCTGGAGACTTCCCCAACACAGTTCACAGAAAGAAGGAGCAAACTTTCCCTTTGAATAAAAGAGGCCCAGGCATTGCTCCCAGAGGGGATGGGAAGGCATGGGGGGATTTGCTTTTGGAAGGGATGAGAGCTGCATTTCCCAATGCATTGGCTCGGCTACAGATGCATCAGGCTTGTATACTTGCATTTGTTCAGTGGGAGTAAAGACTGCAATGCTGACGTGCTTGGTGTGAGAGCTGAGGCCACTTCTCCCCTTGCTCGCGCACTCACTGAGGCTAACCACCAGCCGGCCGCTTCCCAGGCTGCCATTCACACTGTGCTTCTAGCCTGGTGGGAATGCTTTCCATTCCCTTCCAAATCTTGAAGGCATGTGGTGAGGGACCTGCTATTGAATTAGTGAAATGTGATCAGCAGAGTTGAGAGGCAGGCCTCTCATAGCTACCTGTGGCATTAAAATTGAGATATCTTTTTTCCTCAGTAAGTTAATTTTAAACTTCCTTCCTTCCCTCCTTCCTTCCTTCCTTCCTCCTTTTTCTATNTTCCTTCCCTCCTTCCTTCCTTCCTTCCTTCCTTCCTTCCTTCCTTCCTTTTCCCTCTTTCTGAGTTGCTATAGAGGTTGAAATCACCTCAGGAGAAATGAAACAGAGATCTGCTGCCACCTTCTGATCATTTGGAAAGCCTTCCATGTCCCCTACACAGAAACAGCACTGTGTAACAGAAGTGGCTACATTTCATTAAATGGTGAAAATATCCTTCTGTCATCTACAGATGCACATTATATTAGTTTTCATCAAAAATAGACTGAGAACTTTGGAATGAATACAATATTGAGTGAAATATTTAGGGAAGGGGTCCCACTCTTGTGTGTATAATATAGAAAAGCATTACATGCCCAGCTCTGGTGTAGGTACCCAAAGTTTCCAGTGAGCTCAGTCAGTGTTAGAAGGCAAAATATTTTTGTGTGTCTTGCCCAAAACTGGAAACAGCCACATAATCCAGCTTATTCTGAACAATGACAAGAACTTTAAACCCATTGCTACTTTCATTTATTAAGAACCTCTTAAGTTTATAGTTTGCAATATTTGGCATAGCAGGGATGGAAAAGGACATGTGTGAACAGCCTATTCCTGTTGATGGAATTTTTAAAACACTCAGGGGGCTATCCCTTGACTGCTCTGTAATCACTTATTTCAAACCTTGAATTATTCTGGTATGTAAATACTGATAATAGCTAAATATAACAGAAAGTGGCCACATACACATGTGTACACCATATTCATGTCAGGATATTTTCCTGGGTCTTCAGCACCAAACCCCTGACCTTTACCACTTGAAATAAAGGCTCTTTTGTCTATAAGCAGAGTAGCAGGCTGAACAGTAATTTTGGCCAGCCACAAGAAAGCCAGTATTAAGCATTCACTTCTCAGAGGCATCAATATTGCTAATGATTTCAAACCCCTGACTCAGGCCTCCTGAAACCATTAGACTGGCCTTACAATCATCAGCGCTTAAGACAACAATAAAGATGTAAGGGGTTTTTATTTTTAATCTGTTTTTTGAATCCTTGCAATTCTGTGTTTTAAGTTTTTGTCAGTCACCCTGGTAGACAATTTTTAGGGGAAACTCAGCTTCTCCTGGCTACAGGAACTGGGGTTTTAAGGGGTGAAAAATCACACACACAAAAAAATCCCCAATGAAAATGTTAAATACTGGATGGCTATGAAATCAGGAAAGTCAGGAGCATGAATGTAAGCTCTTTGCAGCCTACCAAAGTGCGCAGAATATTAGACCCGTCCCCCTTAAGCTGCCATTTAATTGTGGGTACTGTCCCATTACGGGGGTGACAGCAGCCCTGGCTCAGACTGACTGCTGAGGCTCATGTGAGCTTTGTCATCCTGACCTGGCCACCAGAGAAGCAAGACACGACAGATAAGGCTGCTGTTGTCCTCTCACAAAGGAACAAACCCTGGCACCCGGAAGGAATATACTTTGCAACACGTCTTAGGCATTGTATGTCCTCGCATCCCCTGGCCCCAGATGCCTCGCCTCTGTGCCTGCAAGACAAGCTCTGCTCCATGCCAAAAGGCAGAGCTAGTTGGGTCCTAAGCTGTGCCTGATCTAGTCATGGGGAAAACCATGCCCGAAGAGCCAAATCCTGGGCTCTGTGATCAGCAGCCTGGACCAGAGAGATAAAACTGTGTTTATCTGACAGGCAATGTCAAAACTGAAAATCTTCAGTGAGTTAAGGAGAGGGACTGGGGACCCTCACTTTTTGTTGCAGAGTTTAACAGAGGCTGATATTCAGAAAATGCTCAGCATCCACCCTCAGAAAATCAAGAGCGGTGATGATCCCTAAAAGCAAAGCTCTGACTACATTAGTCTCTTCTGAAAATCTCAGCAGGAGTTTTTAATCAGGGTCAGCCTTGTAACGAAGAGACAAGTAATGATTTCCTATAGTCTGTAAAATTCTGATGAGAGTAAAGTAAACATTGTTATTACAGGGTTACAGAGTCAATTTCCTATCACTTTTCACTAGGACTATTGTAGGGAAACGTTTGGGTAACCACATGTTGTGCTAAAAAGCCCTAAACTAGCAATGTTTCCTTTTTAGGAAAAGAGACTTGTGAAGGTTTTAAAGCCTGATTCAGTAATTTGGGCCCTCTTTTACTCAGAAAAGGAATGGAGGAGAAGGGGGAGGGTGCCAAAACTATATTGCACATTACCAGATTTCCAGGATTCTGAGTTTTCTTACTCATTAAACTTCACATTGAATATGCATCACTTCTCCGCACACAGTTCCAGCCCTAGGGATTGCACAGTCCAAATGTATTTTAATTACATTATTTATTATTTAAATTAATTTAATTACAAAAAATAACAGACTCTGCACATGTTTGAAAATGCCATGCTGTACAACTAAATCTTGAGTAATTGTTAAATTTCTTGCAGGCCTCCTGCTAGGAAGTACTGTTTTTCTTTAAAAGTGAGAACACTATTATATCCGTCAGTGGAAAGTTTACACATTGTATTTCTTCTTTCATATGCCGTTAAACATGAGGCTCTCTCATTTCCCCCTTTCTTCAGAAGGCAGGAGACCCATCTGGTAATATTCTGCAGATCAGCATTTCTTAAGGAGAGTTTGATTTAAGTGGTGGTTTTGTTGAAGGCAACAAAAAAGAAACTTATGAACCTGGGTTGCAGCACTATGTCTTGTGTTGTTATTAAAGTTACTCCATGCTTGTTCCATGCCAAAGATAGAGCTGTCTTTAAGCTGCAGAGAATAAGTAAAAGGTATTCTCTTATTTCTCATCCCACTGTATTTTGGATTTGCAGCAAGAAAAAAATGTCCAATATTTGCATAGCTCTTGACTATGACTACCAGCTAATTTTGTTTTGAGAGTTGAAAAGTGGTGTGGATAAAACTGATGTGGATAAAATAAGAGGTCCTTCATAAGCTCATGTGTTGTTAAAGTTTTAGAAAAAAATGGAAAGAACCATTTTCAAGACTGATAAGTGTCTGTGTGCCTTTTCACTTCTGTTTTCTGGCTGGCAGTGGGTGCACAGGTGTTTAGATACTGCAGGAAAGATATTGCCATCCTTCTTCCCTGGATGAAATTTAGTGGTTGAGCCTCTTTTTCATTCTCTGAGCTGGGAATCCAGAGCAAAATGTGTGAAAACTGGGAAAAAAGCTTTCTTGGCTGAGACAATGCAGCTAAGGGGTTTTGTTATAGAAGTGTTCCAACGAAGATCAGGAAACTTTTAAAAAGTTTCCTATTGGTAAAAAACAACTTTTGACCAGAAGTAAGGTTCATAATACAATTATATTCTTCTTTTCTCAAACCCTAAATGCCCCAGATTACCCCAGACTTCTGCCTCCTCTTCAGCAGGACTTTGATTCTGTAAAAGAGAGCAGTGCATGAAATCCATAGAGAATTTTCTGCTGCTGTTGCTGGTGTTTCGTATGGATTTTAGTCAATAGTGATAAAAGCTTAGTACAGGCATCAGGCAGGGAGAATGCTGCACAGGAAATGCCAAGTCAGATCAACGATCTACATAGTTCATATTTTGTTTCTAAGAAAGGCTAGTGACAGATAATTCAGTCCTGGTCATTTAAGTAATTGCATCATCTGCAAATATTACCATTCTCAGTACTGAGCATCATACCCAAATGACTAGCAATTATGTTAAACAGTTCCACTCAAACACACTGAGGCAGTGAAATGCTAAGGTATGCAGTGGTGAAAATGGACTTTTAATTTTAGCCTGGTTTCAGCCAATCTAGCTTTAGAAAATTAGCTGAGGTCCAAAAATATAACTGTACTCTAGGCTGTCTTTGTAGTTGGAGAGAGAAAAGCACTTGTAGAAGGTAAGTAATCCAATCTAAGTGTCCCACTTGCAATCTATAAATAGTCTACCTTGGAAGAGTCTGCCTTCCTCCCTCTCTATAAAGAAGGGCCAGCAGGACTATTCTTTTGACAGCAATAATGGACAATTTATGAATTACTTTTTTTAATTCCATGATGAAGACCTTCTGAAAGTCCTTTCTCTTCCTTTGGTAGAGAAAGCAGTGGATGTTGTTTACCTTGACTTCAGTAAGGCTTTCAATGCTGTCTCCCATAACATCCTCATAGAGAAGCTGATGACGTGTAGGCTGGATGAGCAGTGATGTGGATTTAAAACTGCATGGCCAAGCGCAGAGGGTGGTGGTCAGTGACATGAAGTCTAGATGGAGGCCAGTAACTAGCAGTGTACCCCAGGGGTCAGAACTGGGTTTGGTCCTGTTTAACATCTTCATTAATGATCCAGATGATGCTGCAGCATGTCCTCAGCAAGTGTGCTGATGACACAGAACTGGAGGAGTGGCTGATATGCCAGAGGGTTGNGAGTGGCTGATATGCCAGAGGGTTGTAATGCCATCCAGAGCGATCATAACAGGCTGGAGAAATGGGCTGAGAGGAACCTCCTGAAATTCAACAAGTGGAACTGCAAAGTCCTGCACCAGTCGAGGAACAACCCCATGAACCAATGTATTCTGGGGGCTGCCTAGTTGGAAAGCAGCTTTGCAGAA
>VZTV01041873.1:4299-38456 GCA_013400875.1 Anhinga rufa | reverse complement strand
GGGGGGGGGCACAGAGAGAAACCCTGTTACAATAGCCACACATTGACAACCTAACAGACACAAACTAATTATTTTGTGTCTTTCCCAGCAAGTTTCATTCAATTAGCTGCATCGCTGAGTTCAAAAGGTGATTAATTGAGGCCTATTCTGGTTTATGGAATTACAGTCCCTCAATGATGTATGCAAAGACATGGGGAAATCTTAGATTTAAGCTCAGCTGCCTTGGCTAAATATTGAAAGAAGAAAAGCAGAGAGGTGGGGGGAAGGAGGAAGGCACTCTGCATTCAGATCTCGTCTGCGGTGGAACAACTAATTTCCCACTCTGCAATGAGATGACCGACCCAGTGGTGTAGCACACACATAAATACTTGTCTATCAGCACTCAAAACCTAAGGCAGGAGAGCACCAAAACAGCTCCTCAATGACGTACTGCCAGTAACGCCTGGAAGCCCCAGGATGGTCACCACTGCACCCAAAAGCTCATCCTTTTAGCCATGTTTTAAAATTATTATTAAGACTAACAGCTTTTTTTCCTGCCCTTAATGTTTTTTTCATTATTTTGTTACTTTATTAAGCTACTTCTTAATCTTCCTTTCTTCATCCATCCTGATGGGAGGGAACATACACATCTGGGCGCTTTTCAACAAACAAGTCACTTAGGATGCTCAGGGCATTCCTTCATCCTGGGCTGAGGAGCAGGAGGACAATAAAGAGAAGCATAAAACAAGCTTAAAGAATTATGATCTCGATCTTTTCGCTGACCCCTTGCAGAAGGCTTTCTCTGCCTGCCCACACAGCTCCAAACCCAGCCAGATGATGTGCATCAGTGCCTGCTTCCAGCATCGCCCCGGGGTCTCCAACTCTTTGCTTTCATTAGGGCAGGTTTCCAATAACTGAGGAACCAGACAGGTTCAAGGGCTCCTTTGGTCTGATACCCCACCCCTGGTTTTGCAGATTATCAAAGAACCACCTTGCCCAGTAGCATCAAGATGGATTTAGCTGCTAGTACCAGCAGTAGCAGCCAAAGCAGCAAAAGAATGAAAACAAACAAAAAAAAACACCAATCCTGATAATAATCTTGAAAAAGACAGGAACAAAGTAAGTTTTCAAGTCTCCCAGGCTTTATGGACCTCCCAGGTAACGGTCAGTGCCTGTAGCCACATGTTTCCCTCTGTATCTCCCCAGTACCATCCAGACTTTCTTTGACCAACAAAATCCAGACCTGTGGCCACATTCAGGCCTGTTGCAAAACACCTGTCAGGCACAAGAGCCCTGATTGCCAACAGCACCAGTCCCAGAGTAACGCTCCACACCCTGCTCTGATTTACAGCAGGCAGCTGGAGTCTCATGCCAGCAGAAAAGAGGATGCCTCCTTGGCTGAAACTCAGTAGGAGTGTTATACATTTCTTTATGCAGGATTAGTAAGGAAGCTCCTCTTAACTTTCAGTGACTTTAGTGCATCATTGACTTGCCTGTGCCCCACAGACCACACAGCACCTGTGGTTTTCAAGTTGGCATTGCATCACACCTGGAGACCAACAGCACAAACTATCCACTGAAAGCCTAAACAATCCAGTCCATCCACTTTAGAAGGGGAAGTCCGCATTCTGCAACTTGCTGTATGTTTACCCATAAACACTCATGGCTGTGGGATAGCGCCGACATCATACAACATCATACGGACCAAGGAACCTGTTGGTCAAGCCTCCTGTTGAAGCCGTTTCATCATACAGGCACAACATCACACCACAGGCTGCCCTACACATCACCCCTCAGGTGTGAGCATGCACAGCCTCTCCTCTGCTACATACATCACCCCAGAACAGGGGCCTTGAGCCTCAGCTCCTCTGTACAACACAGCCACTCAAAAAAAAAAGAAAAAAATTACCTAAAATAACCTATACTAGCAGGGGTGATATTTACTTTCATTGGCTGTTATCTTGATTTTTCTCACAATGCATGGTGAGCACACAGGTATATAGCAGACCAGCTGTATTTCAAATGGCCTCTGATTCAGAATATATAACTACTACTATAAACTGCAGGGGTACTGCTCTAACAAATTATTTTAAATCGAAACAGCTCATAACAAACATAACAGTCTGACTCAGTGGCAGATGCGTTTTTCATTTATTCCTTTCTGTTAAAGCACATGCAGTGTTAAAAGGAACAGATAATTAAATACATGAGAGTAATACAATGCTAGGTAAAAAGGTGCCACTTACTATATCAATAATTAAAGTGATCTTTCCATTATTCTTGTTTTGCAGGTATTGTTGTCTTTGCCCTTGTAAAATATGTAGTTTCTGCCTTCTGTAGCTTAACTACTGTTTGTTTCTTTCTTTGCTAATAGCCACTGGCATGTCCAGGCCCTATTTAGACAATTATTTGCTCTTCAGGTATAAGAAATTCAGCATCATATAATCAGAAGAAAAAAATAGTCTGGAAAATATACCTGCAAGAATGATGCTTACAGACAATCTGACTCTGCTACCCGAGCCCACTTCTTTCCCCCTGGAAGGTTTACAGTCAAGTAGAACGGAATGAGCATATCTAATTTGTATTAAAAAAAGTATTCATTACCTCATGATTAAAAAGAAAAAAAATAACCAAAATAACAGACATGTTGGGATTCTTATCATGGCAAATCTAGCACGTGTAATTCACATTGCATCCGAAATAGTCCTTCTAATTATGTCAAGCCTCATCTTTCTTTACAGCATGGTTTACTTTGATTAGTGAATTAGCACAGCACATTCAGGCTGGTGCATGCTCGAGAGCTTTCCTGATTGAACTGGCCCACTTCAGTCCAAAAGCTTGCACTTTATAAACCAGAGGAAAATAATAAAATGAAACTGGGAAGCAACTAGAAAAGGGTATTAAAAAAAAGCCATCCCAAAACCAACAGCAATCTATTGAATAGGTATTTGTGCAAATGCAGAAGGTGGAAATCTTAAGAAAAGGGAAAGAAGCAGAAGAGATGCAGGGTAAGACAAAGTCTACTGAGTGAAGTCAGTACTGCCTAAACACATTTCAGTCATCATCTTACAGGTGTAAACATGGAATTTTAGTCATTTGAAGAGAAACTTTAATATTTCTAAATTATTAGGTGTCAAAACCAAAGAAATCTGTCCTCTGAAAAGTGCAAGCTGGTATGAATAATATTCATTTATGTCCTGATAGATGCAACAGGGTACTATTACTATGCAACTCTCCGAGCAGCCCCTCTACATGCACTTACACTAACCTTAAAACACCCCAAAGAAGTTAAATGGAAATGGGAGCAGACCTAGTGACAGGTTTTACTGAAGTATGGCCCATTGACTTGTTTCTCTGTTGTGCATCGTATGCTTCCCGATCACAGGGAAAGGACAACTCAGGTCAGAGGAAGAGAAGAAACATCTGCACCTTAAACAACCCTTAGGATCTGCTAAGGTACAGCATCCCAAATGAAGGGGATGGCCACCATGATGGCTGTATGGAAACAATTTTATTTTTGCAGAGCATTCACTGCAGAGAGATGAGAGACCACCACTTGAAGGATTAAGGAGGCACCATGAAAGAATTCTGGCCACAAGGAGCTGTTACATTCAAGGAGTGACCATTCACCTTGACCAGATAACTTTTACTTTGGGGACCCAAGAAGCAGCTGCAGGCATAAATACACAGAGACTATAAAATTTCTTCTCAGCCTTTAAGGCTAGACTGCGTTGTGCCAGACGCATCCTCTTTGTCCGTGTGGGAATTTTGGGACGGTGCCATGTGCATCTCTGTCGAGAGCTTCCCAGTGACCCCCGAGAGCTGCAAGGAGGTGGCAGGACACAGCATCCACACCAATGCCAGGGTGCACACCAGGCACAAGCTATGCACAGCTACTAAGACCACTCCTCAAGCCCTTGAGCAACACCTTCCAAAATATACCCATATATATTTTATTGATATTAGAAACAAAAGAAAAACAAAAAAACTAGGAGGGAAAAAATATTATATTTATTTATATAAACGTAGGATCAAAATAACTAGAGAAAACAAGGACAACAGAGAAGCCCTGTGGCATGGCCAGTGCCCAGGGAGGAGCAGACACAGGAGCTCAGGGATGTGGGAGCGAGCCGTTTCAGCTGCCAGTACGTGAAGCACACCATGCTGCACAGAAAAGGAACATTTACTGCCAAGGAACTGTAAAGAAATATTGGTGTAGGTAAGTATACAAATATTTTGTTGTTAAGAAAGGAAGTAATAGGGTATTTTTTAATTGTTTTTCCTTGTGTAAGAAGAGGCTCTGTGCCTCTCTTTAAAGGCATCAAATAGCAACACCACAAGTTTCACCATTACCCTCACGTTTGACAGTTTAAATCCGTAAGCACACACAAACGCATTTGACAGTTTAAATCCGTAAGCACACACAAACGCATGTATATACACTCCCAACATACTTTCTCCCTTTTTCAGAAATGAAGTGCCACTTTTAAATATTTCCACTTTACTTGCTTTGAATTGCCGGAGATCAAATGAGTCAATTAAGTGCTGTGTCTTTTTTGTTCAGAGGCAAGATGAAGGTAATTTGCTGCTCAGTGCATCTGTTTCCTCATCAGCACAGTAAGGACCGGGCTAATTAGGGGAGGAAAACAATATGGTCATATGGATAGGCCAGATTGCCTGTCACTCAGCTATTCAGCAGACAGGTTGTGCTATGAGGACAGCAAACAGATGAGGAGTCTTCATCTCCTTCCACACCGTGCCTCAGATAAAAAAAAAAAAAAAGACTTCAAGCACACAGATGGTTACCTGAATATTTTTAGCATTAATCCCAAAAGGTTCCTCCCCAAGTCCTGTCATCGCTTATGTGCCTGTGATGAACGTTGCTGCTCTTTGCTCCGGCGAGGGCCCGAGGCAGCACGTGCCAAGGTGTCTACTTGAGCAGCTCACCCACACCAAGGTCGGGCACGCGGCACCGCTCGCTCACCCACGTGGGCAAGGGGTGACCCCAGCTCACACCGCGGGAAGCACAGGCAAGCTGCAGCACTGGCACATGGAATTTATTACCAATTAAATGTGCGATGCTAATGAATTCATTCCAATTCCCTCTTCTGTTGACTTTAATCTACACTGCAAGGCATTGCTCTGCTTTCCAGTGGACTCTGTACAAGCAAACACGGGGCTCTCCCTGCTCCGAGACCTCCCCCCACCACAAACGGGAAGGCACCCATCTGGAGGCTGACTGGTTTTGCAATGCATCAAAATCTTCACAATCTCTGCCTCCCTAATGCCTCCCACACCAAGATTTTTTTTAAAATACATGTTTTGAAAACAATTGAAACTTGTGAGCAGCAGTGCGTGATCAAGACCCATCTAAAAAGCTGTTATTGCTACTCCCTTCACAATCCAGCACTGAAAATTCCTAATTATTTTTCATCAATTTCAGTTTTGATAGATTCAATTAGGCATTTGATTTCATTCCTAAACGCCTCTGACTTTGCAGCATTACAGAATCATGGACCCCAGCTCAACAATCACGTGGATGAGTGCCCTCATTCAGCTTTAAATCCTAAATCTGATGTCAAAAATTATCTTCTTGGTAAACTGCAAACATGCAAGTGCATGAGAAAAATAACTTTAAGGAGACAAGCTAGAGATAAGTAATTCCCAGTCACTCACACGCAATCCCACTGCAGCATTTCTGTTTATTAGGAGAAGATATGGAATATCAGAGGAAGTTAATTTATTCACTGGCCTGTAAAATCAAGCAGCAGTGGATGTTACATTTACTACATCTAAGCTTTATTTGCTACTACAAAATGAAATGGTGTAAGGTAGAGAAAACAAGTTAACTCATATCAAGCATATCATGAAGGCAATCAACCTAACCAAGGGCTTTCACATCTCCCTGTCAGCCACCACAAGACACAGACTGAGTGCTCGATACTGCAAATATGGCTTCTTTTAAAAAAAATATATATTTAATACAGTATTCCCAGCAGATCTCTGGTTCTACATTGATCACAAACATACCAATAAAGTCTGCTCCTCAAGCAGGCAATAGGTTTACAGGGCTTGCTAAAAAACAAACCACAAAAAAACAACGAAACCCAGAAGAGATTTGTAATGGAGCCCACCCTTCTTTGCACACAACAGGACAGGTTCACTCTCAAGCCATTTAAAAATCCTCCAGGGAGTATCTTAATGCCTCAGTCCAAAATGAGGCAAGTTTCATCACAGATTTTGGCACACATCCCACACTGGCCTCGACCCAATGGCTTTGCTTAAACCAAAGCAGGTATTTGCTCCCATTCATACGGCTGCAAAATTTGGGATGAGTCACTGATTAATCTAGATCCATAAGTAAATAAACATCCAAGACCATGGATCAGACTGCAGAGTTCCCTCTGAACTTCAAGTCTTTACCCTTGCATCCTCAACCAGGTCTCACAGCAATTTTGTTTCCTCCTTACCAACTTTTCACATCATTATCTACTGAAAACCTGCAACACATTCAGCCCCTCAAACAGGTGAATGTTATCTGATGATACACATCAAGGGATAGGGGCCAGTATTTGAGAGCAGCTATGATTATACACAGTAGCAGACGTGAAAATAAGTAAGTAGTAAGTCGGCATGCCACATATTTAGTGGGAGTACCCAAACTGCTTTAACCACAGCTTTATTGCACCAGTAACCCACAAAATTAAGGGCAGAAGCTATGATTCATCTCGTTCCATTTCTTAAAGCCATTTAAATTGTTCTTCTAGGAGTGTGCAAATATTAAAACTTGTCCAAATGGCAAAATCAAATTTAGCAAACTAAGCAGAAGACATCAATGGCTGGAATGGCAAGCCAGGCTACTTGCTTCATTAAGCAAATCCAGGCAATAAACTGTGTCCTCCCCAAGAACAAACACTTGACAAAGCTGTCATGAGTCAGACGAAGGGGTGACACAAAGGTCTGGCTTGTGAGCAACAGGGACCTGTGCTCTGCTCAGGTGCTCCACCAAAGCTTTCCCACCTGGACTTTTGACCCAGCCAAATTGGATATTCTCATGTGGACTGTTACACCTTGCTTTATGCTCTGCATCCACACAGGCTGATCCCACCCCATCCCTCAACCCTTCCTCATTAAGTCCTAAAAATAAGTCCACCCACTGCAAAGGAGAAGACACCCTATTTCCTGGTAGTACGTGCCGATGGGAGGTCAATTATAATAGACTGCAAGCACCTAGACTGAGCAGAGCTAGCCACAAAGTTGCTATGCTGCCCTTTTGGCTAGAAAATTAGAAGGCAAGCCGCCTCTGCAGTAAGTATATAAAGAAATGTATAAAGAAAGCTCCAACCTGGCAAACCACTGCATCCAAAAAAACAGAGGAGATGGACGCGCTGCTTCATTTTGGCAAATGAAACCGAGGGGTCTAACAGAGTGAGCGCAAACCTCGGAAATTTTAGCAGTGATGTGCATTAATCAAAAAAACAAACCACAAATAGCAGCCGACTGAATGGAGTGGTGGTGTTTTAAGAGACGCCTTAAGTCCGGCCAACACTGAAAGCATTTAAATTCTGGCAGCTTCAGAAGTAAGTGCCAGCATGAATTTAGATACTTGGATACATTCAAAGTCTTCCAGTTGCAGTTTTACTAGAAAATAATGAAACCGTCCACAATCAAATCATTATAAATAAAGTTTTTTGAGCTCAGTGGAAGACAACACTGACGGATTCATGATCTGCGCTGCTGTAATAGAGCTAGTAATAATTGTGATTTATTGATTTATTTTTTCTTTCTTAAAAAAAAATAATCTCCATTTCTGTAAGGAATGCCTGCTCAGGAATTTCAGCCGAGCTGAACACTGCATGTTGCTGACATTGTCACTATGCTTTAAGTCAATTAGGGAGACTGGAGCCAGATGGCTGAAAACGACCAAAATTACACAGTACATTCTGTTTATTAGTTAGGATTATTATTCAGGCCATAATTGCTTTTAACAGATTATTTATCATTATTAACATCACAATGATGTGCAAGAAAATTACAAAGTTATGAAAAACACGATTTTTCAATTGCGTCTGTCCCCACTCTGTTCAAAACTTTTCTTAAATGTCTGAACTGATGAATTTTTTAAAAAGATAAATAAAAAGAAACCCATTTCACTAGCCAGACACACCGATTTTGGGACATGACTAGACAGTGCAGAAGGATGCCAGCAGAGGGGAGTTTCTCAAGGCAGCTTTTGCAGCGCCACTCACTTGAGCAGCTGGGAGCCTCTTGCAGGGCCGGGAGCATGGATGCTCAATGCTTGCAACTCCAAGAATGCCTGTACCCCATCATAAACTCAACCAGGCCCCCTTTGAAGAGGGCACCTTGAAGTCCTGCCTCTAAAAGATTCATTCCTCCTCAGCTCCAGCCAAATGCGAAAACACAGGAAAGACAGGTTTCACAAGGACTAATAACACAAAAATCAATTGGGAGAGGCATCCCAGACCTAATTTTAAAGCAGCGGCAAGTACATTGCTCCAGCAAAGGGCAGGGCTTGCCCAAGGGAGTAATCAGTTGTTTACACCATGGATACAAACATATTTATCTCCTCCTTTCAGCAGCTGAGATGGTCACTCTGATGGGTTTTCCTACAGCCCTCATCTTCAATATATAGATTTTTTTTTTTTTTTTAAAATCACTCATACACACCATCATGTTGAGATAAAGATGGTCAAACCCTTCCACCCATGAGACACACCCCACTCGGGAAAAGGCTCCTCCAAACTGACTCCAGTATCACCCATTTTGGGAATTCTGGTCCTACAGCTCTGAACCCTCAAAAGCATAAGTCTAGGTGTCAGCAGCTGGAGATCAGTGATATATCGGGCCTGGGAGAAAAAGGCCAGTACTGAGATCAGGGCCTACCCTGGAAGGAAAGAACACACAGAAAACTCACCGGTGGACAAACACCTCACACAGCCACAATCCCTACTCCTTTGTTGCTGGAAATATTAAATTAAAAAAAAAAATACACATGCAATATAAGTTTTTCTCTGCCAGAGATCCCAAGATCATAATTTAAGCCAAGCAACAATTGTGAAAATCCAAGCCTCTTAAGCTTTTAACTTAATATATACACAGCAATTACCTAAAGGTTTATCTTTATCCTACAGCCTTTGGGGAGCAGTTAGGTTTAACCTTCCACCGAAACCCCAAAACGCAGGATGCCACATTGCAACTACAGTTCAGCTTTGAAATACAGTCCTTTTGCTACAGTAACGGGTGCTTTGACACACTATTTGTGGTTAATCCTGAATTAGCACTTGGCTAGCCTGTGGGTTTTTCAATGGCACCAGCCTTCTCCCTTCTTAGACGGACAACTTAGCATCTCAACCCACTGAGACACAATATTCTCAATGCTTTTAGTTTGCTGCTATCTTGGGTTTTTAAAACTTCTCATAAAAGGAGGAAAAAATGGCATTAGTAATATGCATAAAGAGTCCTCTAAGGTGGACAAAATATGAGGCATCATTAAGAAAGAGGGCACCAGACAGGAAAAGTGTCATCCTTGCTTGCCGTGATCCTCGCCATTAAGCTTTGGACAGAACAGTGAGGAATGGAGGGAAGAAGCAGGCTGCCTAATCAACAGGTACGTCATGCAGATACCCATTAAAAACATATAACATTTTCTCAAAATCTATATACTTCCCATGTTACTTCATCTCCCCCCACACCTACCTCCTCATTGCCCTCAACTTCTAATAGCAGCAATGACCTTGGCACATGGCATTTTCTTAGAATTAATAGTTGGCTGGTGTTAATGGCCCTTGGCTAC
This sequence comes from Anhinga rufa, assembly GCA_013400875.1. Classification (NCBI taxonomy): domain Eukaryota; kingdom Metazoa; phylum Chordata; class Aves; order Suliformes; family Anhingidae; genus Anhinga; species Anhinga rufa. Next base: position 28,663 of record VZTV01041873.1, on the reverse strand, counting down.
ACCTTGGGCCATCAACTCCTCCCAGGCAGTCATTAATCCCAAGGAAATACCCTGAACCTCAATCATTATTACTTAATTAGCTCCACACATGATCTGTGGAGCTGTAACACCACACCAAAGGGTTGACTTGTAAGTTAAGAGCAAGAAAACTTTCAAGTCAAAAGATTCAAGATACTCCACCAACACCTAATTAAAGGCATTTTAACGTGCTAATAAATAAAGGATAATTATTTGGGGGCTGAATCAGCTACTTACTTGGTTAAGCAAAGCAACTGCTTTTGACTCAGAGGAGAGTTAGAGGGGCTCCTTTATTTTGCAATGCTATGGTGCACGCCATAGCAGCCAGCTAAAGCACAAACCCAAGCTTGAACCACTTCAGCGATGAAGTGCTGCTTTTTAATAGGCCATAAATTGCACCAAGCAAGAGTTTTTGTTCTGCTGGGGGAGACTGAGGAGGATGCATGCAGAAGGGCTGTACACAACAAATAGAGGATTTGGGACACATTTGCAATAAAACCCTGTCGTTAAAGGTGCCCCCAAGCACTGCTGAACAGTCATACAGAAGTAGCCTGGGCTGCTGCAGCTCCTCTTTCTGTTTCATTGCTCCTCTCACGTACTCCTGCCACCTTTAGGGCAGGTGTTTTTCCCAGATTACATATCCTCTGCAGAGCCAAATATGATTAATTATGTTCTTTTATTATCAGAGTCACCCAAAGTGAAGACAAACCTCATATTTCATGATGCTACATTAATATCTTCATCCCAAAGGAGACCCAACCTCATCACTGGTTAATTCAAGCCCAAAGCCTCTTCCATCTTCATCCCCACTCCTCGAGGACAATGGGGGAACAGGTTTTGGTAGCAGCAGAGCCGAGGGAAGACGAACGATCTCGTCAAAATAAAATACAATAAGAGACTGATCCGCAGAGGAAGATAAGCTCGAGGAAACAATTCAGATGAAGAGGATGCCTGATGATTTAAACATGGGGCTCAAAGAGAAAATGAGACTTCTATAATTACGAAAGAAGTATCTTTTCATTGCCTGGACTGTTAGTAGCTGGGATTGGAAACAAGATCACAACCAGAGACTTCATAAATCAGCCAACACCATGTGTTGCCGCTCCTTGGCATTAAGCAAACACCTGCCCACACCTGCACAGGGAGTCAGCGGGATCCTGCAGTTTGCTTGGGGGCCGGCTTTCCTTCTTGGCTTGTGTCCTTCAACCAGTCAACTCCATCGAGCTAAAAAGCAGTATACAGTCAGCAGACCGCCAAGCCAGAGCATCTTCCAGACCTCCCCCTTCCTACGTGCCACAACCTGCCAGGTGGGCATTTTAAAGTTTTTTATCAATGCTCACACCAGCAGAAAGATGGCTTGTGCATCATGCTGCCGCACTGTGCTTCTCCTCCTCTTTCCTATCATACAGCTTCTCCCTTATGGTTTGTTTTTATGGCTTTTCTAATAAGGATTCACCCGTGCTGCTGAGCTCTCTCCTCCTCCCCCCAGGCTGGCTACCTACCTGCCCTAATAGCTGCATAATTAAAAGAAAAACCACTCGAGGTAATTGGCAGGCTTTGCTAATTGAAAACTGAGGAGGTGATCATTTGGCCCAGGGAAAAGACCCACTCGTATGCCGTAATACAGACCACCATCTGTTTGCTAAATTAGCCGTGGTGAAATATTAACATAGAAATGACTGACACCGATTATTTTTTAAGGAGTTTGCCTTAAACACAAAGGACATTTCACCACCTCACTGAAGCTCTCCCCACGACAGGAGGCAATTTCTTTTACAAGGGACTAAGATACAGATGTAGTCAAACTTTCTTGAGGATAAAAAGCTAGTAGCTTACCAGCGATGGACCTTCCCAGTATCATCAATTTAGTGGAACTGGCATCCTCAGCTCTCACTGCCTCGAACAAGCATTCAGCCCTCCCACAGGGACACATGGGTCCTCCTCTCCAGGGAGAGGATGCACGGCCCCATACATGACAAGGGCAGCCTGATACCTAGGGTCACTTCTTAATTCACTGTGATTAACCAAACTTTTGGAGATTAAGGAGCTCTCACAAACTCCGGCTGGCTGGCTGGCTCATGTGAAACAGGGGACAGAAATACCACCCCTGCTTTATCTCAGATCACAAGGCTGGAGCAAACCAGCATCCCCCAGGGGTGATCGCCTGCTTCTCTTTACAATTCCGGCTCAAGCCAAACCCTCCTCATCTGGGGTAGAAACTCAGCCACTTCAGGAGCTAGCAGTCAAACCTCACGTTTTCACACCCTGCCTCTGGAAGCAAACTCAGACAAGGAGCACCTGAAGTCAGGACAACCTTGAGCATGGATGCAGCATTGCCCAGCAGAAAACAGCAGCAAAAACTGCTCACCACAACATACAGATGACATAGTAGCCAAGCTCCTCAATTCCATCTTCATGAGATTTACCCTTATATTACCTTTGCGGCAACTGTCTCCCTGATGCTCCCACCACAAACCAAAATCCAGGAGCCACCGTGCACAGCCACATAGGAAAAAATAGACCTTACATCCAAAAACCTTACCATAACAAAACAGAGAAGGGAGTGGCAACCAAGGCAGGGAGAAACAGCCAGCACAGAGGGATGTCATGAAACCCAGGGCCCTGAGAGCCTACGCTTCTGGACCAGCTCCCGAGCATCATTGCAAACCCCTGTTCAACCGTCCTGTCCAGAGCCCCAGCGACAAACCACATCTGAGGAGGAGTGGGGCCCTTCTTCCTCTCCAATCTGCCTGCACCAAGTGGAAGGCACACCACAGTAAATTAAAACAAGGATGCTATTCAAGCAAGGGATCCAATTTTGCTAATTAAAATTGTAACGGCTGTAAAACAAAACAACATTAAAGCACGCAATATATTTGCCATTTACGGTTTCCATCATTTAGAGAAGGCCTTACTTCCCCAGCACTGCTTATTTACCTATGGAAAGTAAAACCTACAAATATGCTTATTATTCTCCTAGATTCCAGTGAATGCACGACCTCTGTAGTGTAACCCGCGCAGATGACTACAGGGACAGGGCTCTCTCAGTACCGTAAGGCATCCAAAACACAGATCCCACAACTTGCCACACTGTTACACCGCATCAGTATGTTGCGGTGACACATACATGCGTTGTATGCTGTATAGATGCACCCATAGCAGGACACGGGAAAACACAGACATGTTGTGTTAGGTATTTTCTAAGCCAAAGTAAAGCTCAGAGCAGCAGTGAGAGGGGGGCTTAGCAAACTGCAGGAGGTCCCAATACTGCCCGTACCTCTGCTATCCCACACAACCGTCGGGACCGCTCAGGGGATAGAGGACCAAAGGCACCAAAGCTGCTTCCCTAAGCCACACACAGCCTTCAAACGCACAGCAAGTGCACTTTTAGGAACATGCAGTAACATTTTAATTCTTTACTTTGACACATGACAACGTTAGCAATTAGTACTGTGGGCAAACTGCTTCCCTCCATCTCTTTGATGTTCGTTATTTTTGCACTGATTGTTTTGCTTAGAGAGGAACTTGGATTCTGTGTTATCCTTTAGGGACAACAGAGAAGTGCTTAATGTAAAAATAAAACTTTAAAAAAAATCACCCACAAAGCCTAACATGAGACTCAGTTAAATCTGAAAGCCTTTGCATTAAACGTTATAGTTACCAGGGTCACATCACCATCTCTTCTTCACTTCTCCCCGCACCTCTTTTGTAAGAGATCTATTTTTATTTTCGCTTAAGCATCAGAACAAGTAATGGGGAAAAGTTTGAGGAGAGGCCCTACGGAACTTCCTGAGGCAAGAGCTCATTAGTGACTCACCGCAATAATTAACAGTTAAGCTGACCCCATCAGAAGTCAAAATGCATTTTTCTGATGGAAATGGAGCGCGGTCTCCATAAACCTCACGACGGCATTTCAAAACACAGGCATACACAGGTGGCACCCTCAAGAAACACAATTTATCATTACGGACTGCATTTATATTAGGACGTAAGTAAACAACAGTAAATAAAGAAAATAATATTTGCGTGATGCCTTGATACATTTCCCTCAGACGTTTTCAGGTGTCAGCTGTAATAAATGAAGCATTTACTGGGTGCAGACGACACTTTAAACAAATCAGCGCAAGTCCCTGAAGGAAACAAGCAGCAGCATATTCAGTAGTATTTCATCATTTCGGAGCCGGCAGAACAAAGCTGACAAGTACAGAAGATAAATACTTTGTTCTGTCACGCTGTGTCATGTCAGGGAAAACATAAAGTGTTATATGACCTTTGGAGGCACAGCCCACGGAAGCCTTCCTTCTTGCTTCCACACCACTGTTTGCAGGAGGGGAAAAAAGAAGATAAAATAGGAACACCCCTCCAAGGCACTGCCTTGCAGCAGCTGTAACTCAAGGGATTTCATGGCCACCTTCCTGGCAGAGGTTTTGCTGCTGAAGCCCGAAAAGAGAAGAGCCACGGGAGCAGGAGGCAGCACCGCTGCACCTCCCGCTCGCTGCGGCTCTGCAAAACCTGCACTAACCTACTCCTCGCAGAGGGGAAAGAAATAAGATGGTGTAAGTTAATTACTATTGATCACTACTTTCCACCAACTGAATGAGCATTATTTTTTCCTTTTCTTTCTAAAAAAAATACACCCTTTTGCTCTTGGTGGGATTTAAAAGCACGCGCTGGTCAGAGCGGAAACCAGCCCCGCTGCTCTCAGTGGAGCATGGCTGCCGCACAGCAGCACAAGCCAAGGGCTATGCCTTCTGCACCAAGATCACTAACGGCCGGAGGAAATCATGCCAGGACACCTCTCCTTCAATAAGCTGCACCGGACCACAGTGTGCCCCAAGAGTACGGCCAATTCAATCATAATGCACATATCGATATAGACTTGTAAGTAAAGCAAAGCGTGAGATCCATGATGATGCACTGAAACCTAAACACTGTAACTAACACCCATTAAGGCCCCTGGTAACTTTTTGCTCTTTCTAGCCATGCTGAAATACCACTTATTTTTTAATTTATTTTTTTGCTGTTTCCAGCAACATCCTCCAAAGGTCCCTGTCCCCAGGCAGCCAGGGCAAGCAACGCTGCAAAACACAGACACAGCATATCCATCAACGCTTTCTATATGGCAAATAGCCTCATCATGAGTACTTTGGGACCAGGGGAAGGAGCACACTGAAGTGCTTTGGAAGGGAGAGCTAGTATTAATCAACACCTTTGAGTCCTAAAGCACAGTGCGATAGGTGTTTTTAAACAGTGAAGGCATTTGATGGGACACACTGTCCTGTGTCACCTTACCGGGATGTGCCTGCTACCCTCCCGCCTGCTGCTACTGTATCTCACAGACTTTACAACCATTTTTTTTTTTTAAAAGAGCTTCCATTTTTAAAATTACAGGTAAGCAAGAAAATTAATTAAAAAAAAAAAGAAGATGGTTGCAAAGCCACAAACGCAAGCAAGACAACTCACAGCTGGGTTTGGTGTGCAAAGCTGGTTTCAGGCATTATTTCAAGGCTAAGTATCAAACATATAATTTTATTTAAAAGTAATCACTTTGCATTCTCAGATAACTGTAATAGCTAACCACAGATATTGTATTAATCATAAGTGTGGAAATGTTTGACTTTTTCCCTTCCCCTTTCTCCCATGAAAGATGGCAAGCAAAAGACCATTCTCATTAATTACACTGTCACTTTTATGTAACAACCTGCAGTTACAGAATCTCCATAATAAATTATATATATTTACATAAACTTCCTAGCTTTCACGCTTATGTATCTAATTACTGTGAAAGATACAAATAGGTAATTAAGCTATTTGCAGCTATAGAAGTCTGGAATTATCAGTGTAACAAGGTAGGTACTGGAAAGCCGGCCCTCTAGTATACATAGTAAAAAGCAGTAATATTAAAAACGGATAAGGTAAAAGTGCATCTGTAATTAATAATATGCTTAACATTTGATTTTGTGTCACATTATTATGAATTAATTTAACATTCATTAGACTTGCTCTGATCATAATGAATCCATTTGCCAATTGCTTTGCCTTCAGATAAGACTCCTGTAGTTCCATCATAACCTAGTCATTAAGTGTTAATTAATAAACGCTCAACAATGAAGCACTAAAAAGAGTAGTTAGATTAAAAGGAAGTGTTTTGACCTGCCCCAAAAAATTGTATATAAGAAAAGAAATAGGCAGACATAAAGAACCTCTTCTATTTATTTTTAGCTGGGTTCCTTCAGAAAGTAAATTCTAGATGATTGCAGAACGTGTTGCATCTGTCGAAGTGCTCCAAATCTTTGCATTTTGTGGCCAAGTTCAACAAAAACAACCTGCCCCGACCCCAGTGATGCTGAAGTTACTGTAGGTCTAACGAGACAGAAGAGCCAGCTACCCAGACAAGCTGCCCACCAGACCCAGCTACAAAGCCAAGAACAGAGGAACACCCATCTTCACATCCAGGTAAGTGCAGCCCAACACGGGCAGCACCTTCCCAGGCCCCAAGGAGGGACCGAGAGCGACGACCACCTCCTCACCCCAAACCAGTCACAGAGACAGGACAGCTACCAGGCAGCATTGCTCCAGTAGCACATGTGTGTTTATCCTTCTTTCTCTGCAAATTACCGCCACATGATGTTTTAAGCGTCATATGAAGTAAAATAGCGTGGCACTCTGTTAAAGAAAAATACTCAGTAGAAAGAAATGAGAGGCAACCCGAGTGATAATGGTTTACTGTAAGCATCCATTAACTAACGCTGAATCTTAATAAAATACTTCTAGAAGTACACATGGCATCCCCAGGAATACTAAATGGCTTCATTATTTTTACTGCTTATAGACTGAATATCAAAAGAATTTATAATAAAGAAACTGCTGCAAGAAAATTTTACCCCACCAAGAGATAGAAGCAGGGCCAGAACTGCTTTTAGTGCACATTTTTCCATCCCCTGGATCTGGGAAAGCGCAAGAAGAAAGGGTTAAGAACCCTACTCTTCTCATATTGAGACTAAATTAAAAAAAAAAAAAAAAAAGAGAAAAGCTCTCTTCCTCTCTGCATTTCTGTCCCAAAGCCTCCCTTGGGCCATGCCGCCAGCATGCCTCGCATCCCGCTCCCCCCAACCTTTTGCTGGGCCACCCTGCACCCCTGCTCTCCCCCACTGAAGTTCAGGAAGGTCCCAACTCCTCCCCATGGAGCATCTCTGCTCCCCGCCAATGGGAAAGGGCAAGCCTGGGCAGCCCACGCAAAACCCTAGCAGAAGCAAGTGCAATTTTGGGGGAGGTGGCACCGCTAAGTGAAAAGGATGCACTTCACAGATGGATGCAGCTGCTGACGGGATACAAGTATCTATTTCTTCTAACAAGCTGATGGGAACCAGAGCCCTTCCCAGCAGTGGGAAGTGAGGTTTTCCTGCTGCAAAACCTGCATTTTCTTACCACAAGGAGCCTTGACCAGGCATCCTGCTAGGGGAGATAACCGCATGCAATTTCACCGACACCAGGCAGGTGCACCTCCTCTGCTCAGCAAGGGGCAGGGCCGATAACTGTATTTACTTCAGGATGACCCCAGTGGATGATGACACTCAGCAAGCAAGCAAAGCTTGCCTAAAAGGGCTCATAAAAAAAATATATATATAAGAAAAAAAAGTGATATGTGTGTGTGTTTTCTCTCCCCGCTGCATCCTTGCACCCTCCTCACCTTGCCAGGGGAAACCACATTTTTGCAGGCAAAAGCTATTCTCCCTTGTCTCCCACACACGCCCATGCAGTCATACAGAGACAACAGACAGGCAGGGACACACACACACTAAAAATAACACCAGTGCTATGCTCAGAAGTAACCTGATGCTAAAACAATATGACAGCTACCATTCACCTTTTCCAGGCAAACCAAAGGAGTTTAGTCATCCCAACCTCTTGGATACCACAGCAAGAGTTGGGCTGTTACGGGGAGATTAGCAGGTCCCACCAAAGGTTACCAAAAAGGGGGACATAGGGTGCCCATGACACCCCATGCAGCAGGGCAGGGGGTCGGTACGGAGCTGGATCCGGACCCGCAGCAGAGAGGCACAGGCTCCCAAAGCCAGCAGAGCTTGGGCAGCCATGGGGTCTGGTCCACAGGGGTTAAAGGAGAAATGTGAAAGCAATACTCCTGGTGTTTCTTCTCCTTCCATCTTCCCATTCCCAACCCCTAGGAACTTTCTTTCTATCCCACCAGAAAGAAGAGCTGCAGAGTCTGGACAGTAAAAGGGGAGGCACTTGCTGATGTAAAACCAACACATAATAACCTTAAGAACTCAAATTTTTTTTTCCAATGCCTTTTGCAAACTTCAAATTAAAAATCAAATACCCAATGAGAAAGTAAAAGCAAGCCCTCCATAGATTTAACAAGTTTTGCAGATGTACATTTCCATCAGTCTGCCTTCCACCAGCAATCTTAAATGCCTTTTACGTTTTTCCCCATTTAATGTGGTATCTACTTTAATTTACAAGAAAGCTTCCAAATTACCTTAACTTCATAATGAACTGTGACAAATCAAGGACATAAAAAAATAACAGACTATGGAGAAGCGGTCTGACTATATTGTGTCTTAAAGTTGTATAAACCTTTCTTTCTTTTTTCCCTCCATTAAAATATTTAGACCTTCCAACCCTCTGTCTTTTGCCAATGAAGAGTTCAGCTAACTACACTTTCAGGCAGCCAGAGAAAGGCGTGGACCGTACTTCATGCACTCCAGGCTGATTAGCTTGCAGTAACACAGGCAATATGCCGCCTGCAAGAACAGCCAGCGAAACTTCAACCTCTTGCTGGTAGGCTGTTCCCTGGTAGTATGGGAGCGACTGCAAGCCAAGGTCAATTCTTTCCTTTAATTCCCCTTCTTTCTCCATGCCCCCCCGCCACATCCCCCTTTTTTTTGTCCAAGGCATGGGAAGAGAGCTTAGTTATTTCTGCATGGATGCAAGGTGAATGAGGCTGTCGCTTCTCATTGCAGTGCTATTTATTACAGGTCTCTGACATAGTACAGCTTTCATCCCCCCCAATGCAAAAAAAAAAAAAAAAAGCAGGGAAGAGAGTTCTTTGCATTGTCTCACTCACTTCTTTGAAGGGAATATATGAACAGGTTTTATTTATTTATATAGCGACCTGACAACAGAGATGCATCAGCTTGTTTTCAGAGGCTTCCTGCTGAAAGAGGCAAGTTACCCTCTTATTAGGAGTTTTAAGAATACACAGAGACAATAGAAGAAAAGAATACACATCGGGGAAAGAAACTGCAAAATTAACAAGACACGCTGATGAAGAAAAGAAAATTTATACTGAAATCAAGGGGAGGTGGGGGGAGTATTGTAGGCTTGCTTCTGCATAAGCCAGATTCACACTAAGGAAAGAAATAGGGTAATAAGAAATTAAACTCCACTCCCTCGGCTGGTGTAAATCAGCATCATCCCTCCAACTCCCCTTGCTACATCAGAAGACCCGTTCCCGAAAGCCTGTCTGGTTTAAGGGTTGGTTCTGGTCTCTCATCAGCAGTTCCTCCCAATTTAATTCATAGTTTCAGATGAAAAGATTTTATAGATCTCTGTTCTGTCTTGAGATGAGTTTGCCTAGAGCTCCAAGCAATAAATTGATGATAAATCAATTTTCCTGCGCTGTTCTTTGTAGTCTGCTTTTTTTCCCATACAGCGCTGAGAGCTGTGTATAAAATACCACATTCCTTACTTGTTTTTTAAAGGTAGGCTAATGCCTCTAAAAATCAAGAATTTCCACAGCCTATTTTTAGGTCACTAACAGTAAGCCAGAACTGCCTTAATAAAAAGTTCTTTTAATTCACCTCTAATATTTTATTTCACAGCCAGATTAAGAGATAAACAAGTCTGTGCCACAGGCTATGAAAGTTGCAGCGGTGACTCAGGAGGAGGCAGAGCGACCCAAACATGAATGCAAAAAGGCTTTTGCAAGCCCCCCCATGGGGCCGGCTTTCACCCACCCATGGGGCCGAGCCTGACAACCCATGGACCCCACAGCACTTCTAAGTCATGCAGCCAACTCTCGCCCACGGGACCAATACATGACTCACAAGAGAGCTGTCCTGTGTCCTCCTGTACATCGGTTATTACTGGATTACACACTTTAACCCTTTCATCTGCGTTTTCTTGCAGCAGTATCTGTAACGGAGCATAGCAGTTGCTATGGAGCGAGGATAGCTATTAGCTCTTCTGCTGATAATATAGTTAGTATTATAATTTACACAGCATATTTTTTTATCCTTTTCTATCCTGAAATGCTTTATGGATTTATACCTTTACTAAAAAGACTGTCCATCACATCAGCCTGAACTGAGGGATCATGGTCCAGAAATTCATGCCTTTGGAGAGCTTTCAGGTCTTCAAGACTGTGTTTCCCAATCCTCAAGGTGTCAACAGCAGAAAGGTGAGCTGGTGGTCACAGATGGCCACCAAAGCCTTTCCAGCAACATTTAAATGCTCCAAGAGGTCCAGTAACACCAACCCACAGCTACCATCAAGGAGCCACCAGCTCCTGCCCACAAATCCCCTACCAAGGTCCCATCCTCCCCAAAGGCAGGAGGCTAATGGGTCTCTACACAGAGGAATAAAGAAAACGCAATAATCACCTGCACCAGAATTTGGAAGGACTGCCCGTGCATCCTGCAAGGAGTCAAAGGATTTTTAGTTTATTAAAAGTGCTTTAGAGGTTTTGAGACAAACATATGGGGTAGCTGAAGCCTAAACAAGCAGGGAAGGTCACCCTACCCTTACAAATGAAGTAAAAGGCATGCTTTTTTTTGTACGGGTCTCCGCAGTTCCTGTAAGGCAGCTGATGCACAGTGTGTAGCTATGTTTACCCCATCACAGCAACTCCTTTGCAGGTACAACCCGTATGAGTGTTGCTGAGCTGGGTGACAAGTACTCAGTGCACCAAGACAGAGCTCAACAAGCCTCACATGCTCCGCTCCCGCCTGCCTCATTCAAACATCATTTCACGGGCAACCCTTCACCTGTGTTTTTGGCTGCTGCTCACCTACAAACTGTGCTTTTTTGATGCCATCTCCTTCACCCTCTGTGGATGTGTAATCCTCATCAAGCTACTGAGAAGGCGTGAGGAAGAGTTTTGCAAGCTCTGGCTTATATGCACTTAAAACATATAAGATGTAAATTTTGCATATGGCAACCTGCAACTCCCTGCTTTTCCTCCCCATAACCTCCCACGAGCACCAGCCAAAAGGAATAAACAAAATGAAAATACAATGTTGGTCATTTTGGAGTTTTGGGCTTGGATCTTTTCTCCATTTTTACAGCAGCCACGCTAACATGGCGTGGGAAGGAAAAGCAGCTTTTCAGTCCGAGTTCTCTCTTCCAGTTCAATTGCCGAGGCTACCCAACACACTTGCGCTCTTATTTGCTTTCCTTTCTACTGTGTCCCAAGCTGTGAAATTAATATGCACAGAGGACTTAAACCTCACGCTCAGGAATAACGAGTGACCTTAATATGCTCCTGCTTAATCCTTCCCGGACTCTGCGTTCCATCGCTCTGCAAAGACAACCCAGCATGAAACCAAGGTGCCACTTTGCCCTCCAGTGAAAGCATCCGTCCCATGTGTGCATTTGGTGGCTCCTTGAGGAAAATATCTCCTTGTAGAAAATCCCTTAGCAGGAGGGAGCACTGCAGCAGCAGGAGCAGAGGTACCACGCAGGGCTGTCGAATAACCCCTCTCCTGCACACCAAGAAGAGGGTGACTGGACAACCCGATGCTGGAAGGCACAGAGTACAGACTTGATCTGCAGACAACTACTTAAGAAAGTTCATTCTCATGGAAAGTCAGGGGGGTTTAGGCTCAAAAGGCCAGGTTTTAATGAGGAGGTTCATGGGAGAAACTGCTTTTGCTTCTCAACACACCTATGCAGGAGTGATGGGCACTTTGCACAGGAGCACCCATCCTGCCACAGGCAAGTATGGGGGCACAGCTGCTGTTGAAGCTGCAAGGAAAAGCTCCATCCAGAGTACTTTAAAAAAAATAAATAACTATTTAATTTATAATGCCCACCTGCGCTCACCCCTCTGCCACAGGCCAGGCCAAAAGCTTTGGTAGCTTGTGGCTTCTCCCATTCAGAGTTTCAAAACTCTGTGGTCCCAGACAGCAAATCCTAAAGATTTCAGCCAAATCCACCTTCTCACATGTGAGAAACAAGCCTTAAAATGGGCACATGTGCTAGAGATTTGCACTGGGAAGCACGGTGCAGTGGGATGGCACCTTGGATGGCAGTGTGGCTCCCCGCCCTATGGGAACAGTTTGGACAACAGTATTTCCTTCATCCCAGTCTGGAGAGATACATAAGCGCACGCCTTTAGAGAAAGGCACAAACAAGTACTCTCTCCTTGGAAGCAGCACCAAATTTTGGTAAGAAATCCTCACCGTGTATCTCTGGGAGTTACAGTCTGCACATGTGAGCCAGTTACACAATTCTTCCGTTCTTCTTGCAGATGACATTAATTCTCCCTCTCCTGACACATCATGTGGCCATGGCCACAGTGACCAAAAACCTTGCTCACGCCAGTGCTCAGGGACCATGCTGGACAAATGAGAGCTTGCACTAACTGCAAAGCAGTGGTTGCAAGTATTTCTACAGATTCTTCAGCTATGGTTTTGAATTCCTTCATTGAAAAGAGTATTTTGGCAGCACACCAGCCAAAAACAAAACAAAAACACCTCTTAAGAGTGTGTGTGTGTATATATATAAATAGATAAATCAAACAATTGCTTTTGCCATTGCAAAAGCATCACATTACATGTTTTGAAACAGTAAATTCCAGAGCAATGAGGTTGTGTGTATGTTAGCAGGTCTTAAATTTAATACACATGCATAGGTGTAACACACACATACCCTTCACGGCCCTTTCAACAACTGTCACAGATCCAGAGCACAATGCCACAGGGAAAGCAAAACCCAAATGCGCTAGACTTACATCAGGAGAGCCCCATGCTGCTTTTGGCTTTGCCCCCAACATCTACAAGGGCAGATACATCACATCACTCCTCGGCATCGCATCCTTTTCTTTCCATCTTTGGCTTTAAATTGGTAAGCCTTTGGCACATGGGCTGCCCACCATATTCCTCGCCAATGCTTGCGTGCATTACACTGACAGCATTACCAACCTCAGCTGCAATGCTATTAAAGCCTACTGTACAAGTAATATAAGACTGCAATATAAGAATCACACCCTACATCTATGGAGGAGAGCACCATCCCTAAGAGGAGGCAGCAACACTGATGGCTGAACACAGAAAAGCACCTTTTGTGCTGGCTCACCTGCAGCTGAAGGAACACTTGCAGCTACACCTTTACTGTTCATCCTGCCACCTGCTCACTAAACACCCCCACGTAGCTGCGAGTAGCTTTTGGTTTTCTGTATTTTATTTACCTGGTGCTTATCCTTACCAATCAGGCAAAGCCTCTAGCATGCCTTTTGCACAGTAATCAACTACTTTGCCACAACCTGTATTTCGGGAGCATTTCTCATCAGACACTCACTATTTTTTACCCATTGAAAGTGTACCAATGCATATTAAGTTTTGGAGGAAAGAGACACTTTTTTCCTTCAGTTCCAGTGGTTGTTGCTAACATTCAAGCAAAGACAGAATGCACAACACTCGTAAAGGGAGGACACCAATGGAAGGGGAAGGTGAGACACAACGCAGCCATCTCTAGAAAGCTGTGTTTTCTACCATGAACGTTCAAAGCCTAATTTGCAAAATTAGTTAATTTTGCATGCAAATGGACAGTTACACATCTAACTGACCATTTGTGCAAGCAATTACACGCACGATTACCTGACTGCATAATTGTGTGGGCCTAATTTTGAAACTGGGTCTTAGATTTTCTGTTGAACACAAGCGCCGTATTTAATAAATAGACACTGAGTAGTTTTGCAACAAAGTCATCCACACCTACTAACTCAAAACCAAATATTGACAAAACATGCTGAAATGTGTATTTACCCAAAAAAGAGCATCATGGAACCCTGGTGTAAAGCAGCATGTGCCCGCCAAGCTGAGCCACAAGTTTCTCTGCTGAAACTTCTAGTCCTTTAAATTGCGATCGACAGCAAAATACATAATCAATGTAGGCACGCGTATCTGCACAAACATCTGGGATATCTTCATCAGAAACACTGGCAAGTTCCTTATTGTAATTTTTTTCCAGAGGAAGACTTGTTCTGGGGCATTCTTGCTGCTTAGGTTGTATTCTAGGGAGGAAAATCAAAGTTAAAAGCACATTAAAATATACCTACTATTAGCGAGCCAGTCAGCAAGTTGTGAGTGTGGTTTCGGACAAATCCTGAAGATCAGGCAAAATTCAGGCTTGAGTTATGAGGAGGCACAGGGTTTTTTGCATGTGATCCAAGCAGTTGATGTCCCAGGCCTTCACACTGCTGACCCATGTATGCCTGATCATCCTCAAGCATTTTCAGCCAATCATAAGGAGTATTTTTCTTTTATGGAATAATCCTAAAGACCATCAATTTTCCTGTGAATGTCATCCACAAGTCTCTATTTTACATGTCAACCAAAAGCTCTAAGATTAGCTGTCAGAGGCCTCAAGTTTTGGCCAAATATCAATTTTCTGTGTGGATGGTGCATTAAATTTAAGATGCTTGTTGCTACTGCGGGCAAAGCAATATAGCAATTACCAAGCTATTTCTGACTTACAAATCCATAAGTAATCATATTGTTGGAAACCAATGAAGTAGAGTGTTAAAAACAAAGACTATTGCCGAGGCAGTAACTGCCAGCTCCCTCGGGATGCATGTCGGTGGAAAGGCCTGATGTCACAGTCCTTGAGCAATACATATATTTGCAGAGAATTAGGAAAAAGCAGCTCCAATGCTCTCAAGCCTACATTTAATCCAAGCCTATATTTAATCCATCACACCAATCCATCACACCAATACTTAGACCACAGAGAAGAGTTGACGTAGCACTTGCTCATCTCTCCGCCCTTCCCTGGTACTTTGGTACCAGGTACATTTATTTCTATCATATCTCCGCATGCAACTAAGGCCCCATATTACTTGGCGCCCAGATACACCCTTCTCAACATTACTAAGTCAGGCTCACGTGATCTGAGAAGCGATGCTGTTCCAGCACCTCATCCTGTTGACTTCCAAGACAAGAATTATTTCACTGGGCAAAACAAGCCTCCGAGCCTGTGCCACCAAATAAACAGGGGTTTTATTCCAGATATTCCTAGAAACACAGGCATGCTCTAGTTCATACAAGTTCTCAGAGAATTTAATCAACAACTGGTTTAAGAAACACACATAAGATGAGCTTCAGTGATGTTAGGCACGTTCTGCAAGAGACAGCTGGGATCCCAAAAAACCCTGGCACTTTAGCTAACATCAGCACTAACCAGATCAAAGAGCAACAACCCAGGTAGCAAGCAGTGTATCCCTCCTCCTTGTCTAACATTGCTCCAGCGCTCATCCTCGAAGAGCCCACAACAGCACTGCCTCCATAAAGTACTTAAGCACCATCCGTGCCCTGGGGAGACGCTGGCATCATTACGGCTCAGGAAAAACCATAAAAACCTTAAATTGGCCCCAGAAGGCAATACAAACAAATCTAAACCTGACAGAGGCTACCCAACACCAGAGCTCCCTCACTGGAGGAAGGACCCAGTCATCAGTCAGCCAAAAAGGATGCTCTTACAAACACTGATGTCATGAATGTATCAGTACTTGATGTCATTTTATCACATCACTGCAAAAAACAGTCAGGCTAGACTCAAAAACCCAAAAGGAAACAAGCATCACAGCAATTCAGGCAGAACCTAGGACAATTTAGCAACTTTTAACCCAGAAAAGGCCTGGGTAAAAAGATACTACTTGGAACAGAAGCTTTCTGCCCAAATGGACAGGATCTGTCTGGGATAGACAGGACCTGCAGGAGTCACACACCTTCGTATGGCCTTCACTTGCAGAAAGTTACTATTCAGAATGCTTTTTTCTCATTCCCACAGGCCTTCAGCAAGACTGAGATTATTCAGGTTGACAGCAAAAGTTTGGCAACATCATTTTCCAGTATCAAAGGACACTGACTCGATAATTGCTCGACTGTAGCATGAGGCATAACCCATATATTTTAATGCCTTAACCACATGTCATGGCAGCAATCAGACTAAAGCTATTAAGAGTCTTAATAAACTCATGTTTCCATCTCCAAAGTCACCAGCAATACTTCCCAGACATTGGAAAACAGTAAGCCAAGTGGCCTCTGCACTAAATCTTACAAATGAGTTAAAAACCATGGCTTATAAAAACAATTCTTGGACTTTTTTCCCCCATTTCTTAAGGTATGGGAGTTTTAACTTTTCTCTGCACACAGAGCAGCTAAAGATGCTTTTCCTTCTTTATGCAAAGACTAAGATTCTCATGACTCCACAATCTTGGTATAAAATTAACATGAAGAAACCTGCGGCCAATGACACTCTGTGAATCTATTTGTAAATCTTCAAAAAAAAAAGAAAAAAAAAGCATTCTCCTTCTGTCCCTGATCTTTAGTTACTACAAGAAAGTAAATGCTAATAAAAGCCTATTTAAAAGCTATTTTATTTAAGGCTTGAGCCGCACACCAAAACCCTTAGGCAGCCAGAAACATTCGGCACAGACTTGAATTTTATTTCCTTTCTGAGAAGTTGGACAGAGCCACAGAACATGTAAAGCATCGCTACAGTTGTTAGCAACAACAGAAAGAAACCCCCCCACCTGTGCTGCAGGCACCACATTATCAATGCAGCAGCTGCTTGTTATATCGTGGTGTAACGAGGTTTCACAGTGACACATGAAGCAACACTAGAAGCAAATCTAGCCCATGACTTCAGCGTGTTATGCAGCACAAGGGCGATGTAAATGCTGTAAAAGTTATAACCACTATTTATAGACTCTAATAATTTTATATTTTTTCTAATATGATCTTCCCAACACAAAGTACAGCCCCTTGGTGACACCCGGCTACGTGGCTGTGCAAGCTGGCAGCAGTTTTAAACGTGGTGCACGAGAGGAGCCAAACATGCGTGATTTTAAGAGCAGCTGTAAACTCTGGAAGACAAAGCAGCAGCTCCGCACAGAGAAATCCGGGGAGAAACTTGCAGCAACTGGGGGCAGCGCCGGTACGAAAGCCCTCCTCCGGCTCAAGGAACAGACAAAAGGAGAGAGAAAAGCTGCGATGGCTTTACATTTGTTTTGAAAATTTCCATTTTCTCTTAATGGGATATTAATTCCCTTGTTCCCGTGAGCTCTGCTGGCTCCGGCGGGGAGCGAGTCCCACCTTACACCACCAAAACCCCCGAGAGAATCGGGTCGCCAGGCATTTCACCAGGACGCTGCAACGAGCAACTGAGTCAGCTCACGGAGGGCGTGAAATAGCAGGGATCGGATCTCAATTTGCTAAACAAAATTAGCTGCACACCATTCTGTTTGCATATCAGTTTCTCCCGCTCACGATGTGCTAATTCAGGCAGCAATTGCTGTGGTACATACAGATAGAGTAATAAAGGCGGCTTTCAAATAAAGCAGCCATATACATTATTTTTGCCTCCTTCCTACACAATTCCATGGCTTTTTCCACACACTCCAATGCGTACGTCCTCTGACCATTATTAATAGCTACTAAAGAATATTATCTGCCTACCAATCACTTCAGCTTCCTACTTGATGGCAAGTACATTTTTAGAGCATCAAATATATCAACGGGGACAATGGTTGCTAAATTTGAAGTCAACAACTGGAAAACGTTAGCTACTTCTCTGGTATCTTTATGCGCTACAGAAATATCTCTCGAAATAAATGAGCCTTTTTTTATCCTTTCAAAGAGATAATAAAAATAATACTGAATTCTAAATACTGTCACATATCCTCAGCAAACAGCAATTTAAATTTAGATATATACGTTTTTACTGCCAAAGATAAAGAGCAAAAATATCCACAATTCAACTTTGCATAGCGGATTGGATCAAAAAGTCTTAAAATTATAGCTGGATGGCAGCCACCATGCAGCCGAGAAACAGTCGCCAGTATACGGACGCTCTTGGAAAAGGAGTTAAAGCAAAATAACTGTTACGAACAAATGCTTATCACTGCATCTGGCTGTGAGGCTAACCTTAAAAGATTACTGAAATATTCCATTAGCATACTAACCATGGTACATAAACTTTTATGCTTAAAATGTTCGATAATTCAACGTAATTTCAATTAATGGAAATTGAACATTAGGATGTGTATCAAGTTAAGTGTGATGATTTTTCTTCCTGTCCATGCACCAAAACGGCTCCATCCTGCCAGTACCGGCTCCTGCAGCAGGAGCTACATCCACAGGAGATGGTCCTCAGCAGCTCACTGGGGTTCAAGCGAGCAGAACACTGCTGCAAACCTCCTCCCAGCATGTTGAGCTCCACACACCAAGGTATTTAAGCACATGCTTAAACGTAAAGTCTGCAAGCGGATCTGCAGGATCTGCTCTGGCACTTCACCAAACTGCAAGCAGGAGGAAGGGACGCCTGCCCTGCAGGAGATGCTTTCTTAGGAAAACTGGAGAAAAAAAAGTACAGAAGCACCATTTGGACTGGCCCGGATGAGACACAGGAGCCAAGCCGTGCCAAAAGTCAGTAGGACAGGGGCAGGTTTCAGAGCTTTACCCAGTGTATTCTTGGTGACCCCAGATACAAGAGTAGAGTGCTCTCTTGCAGCAATGCTACAGCCGAGGCTGTGTCACCATTTCACACACACGCAACTTTGCTCAGAAGTGGTTTAGGTTTTTGTAGCACGCAAACTTTTTTTCTTCAACTTCCCTCTGAATCAACCTGTTTCTTTCAGGAACCACAATGCCACAAAACTCAGGGGAGGGATGAAAAAAGAGAGATCAGGTATCACAGCTCTTAACAGACATTTATTAGGCAGTGTAATCAAGCAGCTGCGGGTGAAGAGTAATATAGTGTCCTTCAGTGCCACAGTAGCCTCCCCACCCGAATTTAAATCCCATCAGCGGCAGGTCCAACAGCTCAGCATCCTCCCCAGCCCTGCTGGGGGCACGGCCTGGGATGGAGACCTGCCTGCCATGGGGCAGCTCAGCCCCTGGCCCCACTGCCAGCACAGGGCTGAGCCACGCCTCGGGGGCCATGCCCTCCCCAAGCCCTGCCGGACCCCGTCTCCCCGACTTCCTTACTGCCTAGGCTTCGCAAGAGAGAGGAACCAAATATGAAATATCTTGGAAATCTCTAAAAAGGACTTTATAGAAACAGTATGCAATGAGTGGTCTTTTTTTATAGCTCTGAAAAGATCTGCATCCACTAAAAGTTTGAGGCTTATTTTCCCATTTATTTACTTTATTTTCCCACCTCCTCCTTTGTCAGAAGCTAGATTTTATAGGCTTCTGGGATGGAAAAAAAAAAAAAGCAGTTATCATTGGAAAGCAGAAATACTTCTCAATGTTCTTAAAATATGAATCTCTATTCCTCATACGTATTTATATTCTTGGTTTTCTTACAGTACAAGTTTACAGTGTGACTCGTACGTGCTCCTGTAGTTTGAATTACAGGCTTTGCCGTCCAAACGCCTGCCAGTGTCAGACCCTATCAGACTGATGCACAAGCAAATATTCATCTGTCCTGGACTTTGCATCCCGTTTATGCAAAGTGGGAAGAAGGATGAGTTTCCCTGGCAGGCTGAGAAAAAAAAAATAAGGAGATATATATAGCAGCAGCTGTTCAAAGACTTCAGGAGGCTTGGCATGTGCCCGTATGCCCAGCAGAGGTAGCTGACAGTGCAGAAATGAGACCGTCCATTTATCACGTGGACGCACAGCTCATCACAGGGAAGCTGACACCAAGCACAGCTTAAACTGTTCGTCCAAAGCAAGAAGTTGCTAAACAAACATTAACTAAAGTTGCTGAAATGATGAATCTTTCTGGCGGACTCCAGTGCTCCCATGGGATAATTCAGCGTTGGCTACGTGGGCACACATAAAATCCACCAGCAGCCTGCGCTTGTTTGCAAAAGGAAAACATTTAAGTCGGTGAAAACAAGAGCCCATCGCACACCCCGTGAACTTGTCAGCACAAGTGTGACACACGGGAAACAGCCCAGCCAAGGTCACCTCCTCCTCCTGCCTTCGCTCACGCCACAGTGAAAAGTAAATCCCAGGGACAAGCCCCCACTCCTTTCCCGGCAAAATTGCCTCAGCGCACTGAGAGCGGCAGAGTCCCCGGGGGCAGACCTGGCTTAGCTGTTCCTACGGAGCTGCCATCACTTACCAATAGCCGTAAGAGCACAAGCCTCTGGCTGCACAGTGTTAAATCCCTATCTGCGCAGGCAGGACACAAAGCGAGTTCAGAAGCTTCCAGGGTACTATCGTATTGCCCCATACCAACCACCAGGCACCAGCTCACCCTTACTGTCCTAAAGAAATCAGGAGAGGGTTCATCGTGATGCTAAAGCACCTGCACTTTGAGAAAAGGACCAGAGTGAACATTTAAGGAAAGAAAAGGAACCTATGGGCTACACTGTCCTTTTGAGCAAGTACAGGTATTTTAGAAGGACTATCCGATCCAAGTTAATGGTGCTTGGTAACAGGGTATCTTTTTCCCCTCCTAGCTTGCTGCAACAGTTACTACACTATTAAGAGCATGCGCTTCATTTCTAGTTTGAACTTGTTCACCTTCAGAACCCAGCCATCAGTCCGGTCCTGACTTACTGGTTAGCTTAACGAGTCCTCTAGAACATAAACCTAGAGATTCGCTCCCAGTTTTAAGCACCTTTGAGTATCATCAAATCATCCTTAACTCCTCTCCTTGAAGTCACCCGAGCTCCTTCAGTTCCTCATTTGAAGCACTTCATAGTCTTTGAGTCACTGTCCCAGCGCATTACTACACCTCCCCTGTCCCGCATGTGAGGGCACAGGAGGTGGGGACGGGTCCCTAGGGACGGACGATTCCCTGCACCCCTCTGGGCACCCAAAAAGCCGCTCCAGCGGCCCAGGAGAGAGGTGCAGGGGGTTGCTGAGCAGCGGGACCAGAGCCTGGGAAATCCCAGCTCCGACTGTGGGCTGCGCGTCCTGCTGCCTGGGAGCTCCTGGGGGCTGCTGCCACCTAGAGATGCTCGCACCGCACGGCTGCGGGCGCGCCGCCCCGCACGCCCCATCGCACCCCCAGCGAAGGCTCACCAGCCACCCGAGCAGCTCACCAGCTCCGGCAGCGACTGGCATAGAGCTGTTTTTCCATAAAGCCTTTCAACATGTGCATGTTCTTGATGACAGGCTGCACTCTCACATACAGTGGGAGTGAACTTGCTGTGGTTTGCTTAAATTTACTTAATTAAAAAAAAAAAACACCCAAACAACCCTAACATCCCCTGAAAACTAGAAGAATACATTTAGTTAAATTAAGGGCTGTGGCTAATTCCCTGCTAGAAAACCGAGGGCACATTTCAGAACAACTCAGCATTACAAATTAAGGTCAGGAGTGCAAAGCAGCACTTGCAGCTCGGCTCAGCACACCTGCAGCAGGGTGCTGGGCCCCTCGCTGCCATGCTCACAAGGGACCCAACGCGGCCCTCCCCGCTCCCTGTCCCGCTTTGCTACCGTGCGGGTTCAGAAGAAGGGCTTCTCCTCCTCCCTTCATGAGCTGCTAATGCCAAGTCTCATTTGGTTACTCATAGGCATGTATTTCAGGTCCTTATTATTACAGTTTTCATGTTAATTACAAGCGCAGCTCTTAGTGCCAGAATCCATACACATATACATCAATTACCATCTTTTTAAAAACAAAAAAAAAAAAAAAGAGAGAAAGAAAATAGTCACAACTCAGTCTCTCAGGCACTTTGCGGCGCCGGTATCGGCAGGGCGGGCGCACGCACGCAGTACAACCCAGTGCCAAAGCTGCCCCGGGCTCCCTGGGGATGCCCCCAGGAGCAGGGCCGCATCCAGTCTCGGCTGCCCTGCGGCGGTGGCTCGCTGCCCTGCCTCGCAGTGCCCTCAGGGGACACGCAGGGACAGTGGCAGCCTGCCCTGGCTCCCATGCGGAAACCTCCCCGCATACCTCCTGCACCCCACCCCTGAAGTCAGACACGCATGGGGGGAGCGGGGCTCCCAGGAGGGACGCAGGGCCGAAACAGCACCAGCTCCCCTTTGGTAAAAAGGCTGAGACGGGACGTCCCCTTTGCAGGGACTGAGTCATCTGATGGCAGCTACAGGCTGAAACTCCCAGTCAATATTTATCATGCCTTTGCAAAGGCACTCGGAGCTCAGCCTAATTTTAACCATCAAATAGACATCGTGGCGGAATAAACGGGAGAGGTGCCAAGGAGGGCTGCTACAAAGGAGAGGAGCTCTCCGAAGGCATGTGGCATGTCCCAGCCGACATGGCCTAAAGAGAAGCAGGGGCATGAAATCAAAGCCTGCCCATACATCAGCCTGAACGTGCTCCTCACCGGAGGAAAAAAAAAAAAAAAGAAAGAAAAAAAACCCAAACAAACCCCAGTGCAAAAATATGTGAACTACAATTAATTTCTCAGAGCAGTTGAGTACTTCAAACAGCACTAAGTTAATTTGGCTGTAATTATTTAACAACTCAACACCCCATATATCAGAAACAGGAGTTAATTTATCAGCTATTTCCAAGCAGAACAAAGACTCGCCAGCTTCCAGGTAACAGCCCAAGCTGTTTGGTTCACGTGACCCTGGCTGGGCTGTGCACTGCAAACATTATATGCCCGAGCACGGAGATAGAAGAAATCGAAAGACCCCAATGTATTCACGTCTTCGCATCTTAGCCAACAGACGCTGGGTAATGAAATCAAAAGTTTGGGCGACAGCTTGCTTGCACGAGCAGAGGTGTCGCCATCTCCCTTGATGCACTTAAAATGAAGGCGGCACAGCCGGAGCCCCATCCTAACGCCCCCGAAAGCCAGGAGAGACCCAATTCTGGGGAGTCCTAAATATTTACAGATCAAAGCTCACCTGTCCAGCCTGCCTCACTATTTCAGCGAGTGCCAAGCAGCAAGCATCTATCATTAATAGCTGCCATCGCCCACAGCGGTGCCCAAACACCTCCAAATAGAAAATGTCACTCCAAGCCCGTTACTTTAATAAACGGATTTTCTTTTTTTGCACAGCACAGGGCACAGAGGCTTTTCTGCAGCACAGATCCAGGAGGCTTCCCCGAAGGCGGCAGGAAGGTAGGCGAGCCACCCTGGACCAGCGCCTTTTATTTTCACTGGGGTATAAACCCAGCAAGGGAGCATCTTTGTGATCGCCCACTCCAACAGCCACGTCCGAGCGGTGGGGCAGGAGGGCTGGAGAGCGCGGGAGCTGCCCGGAGGGACGGCTGCCGCCCGAAATCGGGGCAGGCTACGGGGAAAGTCTGAGACAGAAAAGTGCCAAGCCAGGGGAAGAGACAGGCTGCATGTAAACAGGGAGGCAGGCAAAAAGGTACAGCTAGCCTGTGAAACAAGGAATGCAATGCTCCTTCAGCTAGGATTTACTGGTTCAAACTGCAGGAAAAGAAAACACAAGAGGAAACAGCAGCAGCGTTTCACCCCTCCCGATTTCAAGGATTAGGAAACAATCACACAGAGAAAAAAGTAAACTGTGCACCAAGATCAAAACTGCCTGCGGAGCCTAACCAGGCAAGCAAAGCCGGGACACGCTTCTTTCACTTCTCATCAAACGTATCATCATCTCAGTTACATAAAGCCCCAAAATATAAACTGAATTGTGAGAACGGGGAGCTGTTGTACCAGTACCGCCCAAACATCATAAATTTTGCATCAGCGGGGAGGGAAAAGAAGGGGCGGGGGGGGAAATGGAAAAGAAAAGTTACAAAGATTGAAGAGATTTCCTTGTAATGTTTTATTCACAACGGAGGCTCCCGAGAAGCGCGATGCAGCGGGCGGCGATCCCGGTGCCCTCCCCGGGCGACTACGCCAGCACAGCCCCGTCCTACGGCGGCGGCGAGCGCGGCTCCGGTGCCAAAGGGGGGAAACAAAAGGGAAAAAAAAAAAATCACAGCAGATCAAGCCAACGCTGCAAGTTTCCCTCCAGAAAGTTAAAAAGAAGAAAATCGAGGCAGACCCCGCCGGAGGAAAACGCTCCTTTTGCGGGCTACGACTGCGCTCGGACCCGCGTTGGCGTTGCGGCGTTTGGGCTCACCTCGCGGGCATGGCGCGTACGCGCGAGGGGGAAGCCCGGGGGACGCCGCTCCCTCGCCCGCCCCAAGTTTCGGAGCGCGCAGCCCCGTCGGGGCGGCACCGGCACCGGCACCGGCACCTGCCCGCGGCGGGGAG
>VZTV01041863.1:8762-40831 GCA_013400875.1 Anhinga rufa | reverse complement strand
CAGATGCCTCTGGAGGGCCCTTAGATCCCTGTAAAGCACTGTGGGCTCCAGCGGGGCTTGCAAGCTGTCAATACCTCGTACGGGATATTCAGCACCTCAGCTTCAAGTGACTTACCCATGATATAAGAGGGAGCTTAGACCATTATCAGCTCCTGGTCCGTTCTGCAACGACAAGTCCATCCTTCCTCTTGTTTAATCTTGCAAACAACGTGGGAATATAAAGGATATGAAAGAAAGATGGCATAAAATATAATTGTATTTTTACAAAATGTTCTTGTAGCTAATATAATACACAGTCCAATGCACTTTACAAGGCAGGGCCTCTACAACCTGCTACCAAACACCAGAATTCATGTGTTCAGCTGGTATAAATCATTGCCGCTGATTTACACCAGCTGAGAAACAGGTCACAATTGCCTAATTAAATAGCCTCTCTTTGAGGAAAAAGCTATACTTTTGAGAAGTGTAACTGTGAATTACTTTATATAGCCCATCGATGGAAAGAGAAAGTGAGAAAGAAAGCAAAAAAGAGAGAGAAAGAGCAAGAGAGAGCAGAAGAAAAAGAAAGGAAAGGGAGGTAAGAGAAAGATAGAAAGGGAAAAAGAAAGAAAGAATTTTGTTTATTTACTTTGGGAGCTCAATTCCTTTCACTGGAAAAGAATGGGGAAGTTTGGGAAGCCCAGACTAAATCACTCACAATGATAACAGGGTGATACTGAGAGCAGTAAAACTAATTTATTGGGCTGAGTTTATCTGATTCCAGGAAAAGTGAGTACGGCTGAGTGCAGCTCTGACTGTGCTTGCATCTGACAAGACACACAGTTCAGATGCAAAATTACATTAAGCAGATGTAGCCCATTAAGAAGCTGAGTCTGAAAATGTACTTTATGCTGTCAAGGCAAATCCTAGTTGAAAACTTTGGGCCTTTAGAAAAAAAAAGAACCCAAACAAAAACCCTGCAAGAAGATGTTCTATTTTGGGTTTTATTGCTTTAATCTTTTTTGTGTCAGTCCTAGTTACAGGATGATGATAAATATAAACCCACCTCCACTGGATTTCTAACATAACATAACTCCATTACCTCGCCTCAGCTAGAACGGTAAGAAGTCCTTTAGCATGAAACCCAGCAGAACCGGTCCTGGATCCAATTAAAATCCAGAATTAGGTGAGGCTGGCCAGATCTCAGAGGCAAACCAGGTAAAACACAAATCATATATTCCTACCCCAGACCAGGCTAAAACGTAGAATAACAGAGGGGGTGCAGCTAATTCATCCCTTCCTCACACCCACCCATCCTGAAGAGGTGCTGGGTTAGCTCAGATGTAGGTGTCTCCATCGCTGTCACCTGAAGCTGCATGAGATGATTCTCACCCCAGGTGCCTCTCTGCATGACAGCACCTCAAAAAATGTGGGATCTGGTACAGAAGGAAAATTTGGATGGGATTTGAGATCTGTAGGGTTGCATTTGGTTGTGCTAAAAGAATGTGGGAGTTATATTTAATAAAAATTGTGGTGAATTCCTGGACCCAATTCCTTTATATAGATCCTATTTATATACCCGCATTAGTTGTAAAGCTGGGAAGGAACAATTGCTCTGGTAGAAAAAAGGAAAAAATACAGAATAATATATTAGTCACTGAAGCACTCAATTCTCACTATTGAATTTAGGTGCCTAAAAAGCACTTTAGAGCATCTTCCCCCTGAGTGCCAGTTTTTTTTTTCCTTTGGAGTATTTCAGCTCATTCATCATGATTCCTTTATTCTCATGTATTTCATCCAGTACACACCCCATCAGGAGAAGTGTTCAAAAATACCAGCAGGATATCAGCAACAAGAAAGAAGGTCAATATCATTAGAGTGGACAAGATTGTTTTGAGGAGAAAAAGGATGATGTTGAAAGGATGGTCAGTGTATTTTTATGCAGGAAGATCTCTCAGCTTATCTAAGTCCCCTAAAGGTAAGCCAGACCAGATTACATAGAGTAATGGAAAATATTTTGCAAGGAGAAATCCTCTACCAGCAATTCAGTGTTCATGTAAAACACAGTTACTGTACAGCATTCATTTTGTTCTTTGAAGTTTCTTTGTTTACACTTTATTATCTGGAATAGCCTCTTTAATGGTTGGGAAAAAAAGTTACTTTGTACCAGAGCAATTAACAATATGAGTGAAGTTCAGGGGCCCTGAGTCTGACATTTGATTGCAACTGCAAAGTGGACAGCGTGCTCGGATGGTTTGATTTTCTTTTGAACTCCATGAAAACTAACTTTTTTAGTTTCCTTGGAATTATGTGCATATCCCAAGATGAAAATGTTCCCTCTAATGGAGAGAAGAGGAAAAAGTAAATCCAACCAGCTACAGTTACATGTTTACAATGCTTGATATCATCCATTGATTTTCATTGTTTTATCTGGAAGTGTCTTTAAGCAATTTATGTAAAATAATAGATGCCAGCTGTAATCATCTTGGGCACAGGAGTTATATAGGACCATGCTCTGATGCTAATAGTCCAGCTGTGCTTAACAACTAATTAGCTTGGTTTATAACATGGCTAAACATCAAAAGAGAAGGACCTCTACGCCAAGCATCAGGCTAAGGATAAATCTGATCCACCTTCTGTCATCTGCTCTCTGGATGCCTACATGAAAGGGTCACTCTAACTCACAGTGGACACGCTTTACCTTATCCTGATCCCCACTTTGGAGGCACGCCAGGTTTCTAGCACTCTAGAAATATCTTTATTGACGGCACAGGGAGCTGAGGACAACTTGCTTAGCCACCCATATGCTGTCGGAGGGGAGGAGGTCAGTTCCTCCTGGAGGAGCTGATTCAAGAACCTGGGACTTTTCACTAAGGTCCTCTTTAACTCAGAAGCCCCTCTTGGTGGTGTGGGGCTGTAAGGACCAGATCTGGAGGTCTGACCTGGCCTATGTGTGTCAGCAGTAATTATGAGGCAGGATCAGCCCCATGGCTTTGCAGAGCTCATCTTTGAGTGTCACCCAGTTTGCTGGTCTATGGTGGTCCTGAGACAGCCCTTGGGATCAGTGCTCTAGTGGGAATAAAGTGTCTTTGAGTCCTTGCATCACCAGATGCAGAGGTGCAATTCAATTGTTTAAATACCAGTGTTATTTGAAATTCCCTTGGGTGTTCCCTTGAAGCTCCTCTTCCAGCCCTGGTGGGTAGGGACTCCTGGGGGGCCAAGGCCATCGATGAGTCCTGTGCAGAGCCTCAAGTGGCACCACATGCTTCACTGCAGCATGCTGAGAGGAACCCTACATCCAGTGGAGGAAGAGTTATGTGTGGGGGTCAGGGTGAGCTGGGGAGTTGTGGCTGCCTTAAATCAGCCAGTTCTTTGAAACTTGGTGCTTGTAGGTCACGCTGAGGGCTGCTCCTTAAGTGTGGATGTCCAGGGAGTTGCCTGCCATCATTTCCCACTTTCCCCAAATGCAAAGAAACTTCCAGCTCGCACCCCCTGCAGCTTGCACGCTGCCTGCCGCAAGGAAGGAAGCACCTGCAGAGGTGAGCGCCGAGGTGGTATTTTATTCTGTGCAAGCCAGATGAGGAGAGCAGCCCTGGACAGAGCAGGAGTTTGGAAAAGAAAACAGTTTTCCTGCCTGAGCCTGGCCCTGGTCAACATGTGCAGCACTTTGTAAAATTAATTGCATATTGAGCAGGTAGCGGAGTGGAAAGTAGCTGCAGGTGGTGTGTGTATTTTCAGTGTCTGTATGCAGCAGAGAACGGTCTGGATCCTCCTTTGCATGATCAGCGTCCTGGACCTGGGGGGCATTTGATTTGAGATATATACCCCCTGGTTGGTTTTCTTTGGTGATGCAGTTGCTGCAATTAATGACTTTTATAATGACCCAGATTACAGCATCTAATCCGAAATGTCAAGCTATCCTAAATAGCTTAAAATTCGGGATGAGGTACTATGATCCTAAATAGCTTGAAATTTAGATAAGAAACAAAGGGGAAGGAAGGAAGCCCTCTAGAATGATGGACTTAAAATCTCTCTTTCCTTCGAAATTCAGTATGAATTTTGAGAAAACAGCCAATCCTCAAGGATGTTGAGGTTGAGCTGTCACACACCCCTAGAACTTCAGACAAACATAAGGTTGTGAGCACCCAACTTTACCTGTTTTTCTTTCATAGCCCCACGTTTGCTCCAGCCCTGGTTCGTCATTCATCATTACTGAGCAACGCTACAGACCTGACCCCAGACTGGGTGAATTTGGGACCCAGAGTTAGAAAATCTGAAAGAAACGTAGATCTCCATTTTAAAAAGCCTGTGTTTGTCAGCAGTTACCACTTAGAGAGATCTGAGATATCGATAACTGGCCTTCACAGGGTTCATTTCTCCAAGGTTTTCAGTGCTTTGGCCCTGATCCAGAAAAACACTTATACACATGTTTAGCCTTAAGCGTGCGAGCCGTCCCTGTTTGAGTCGTTGCTGTGTTGTACGAGTGCGCAGACTCTCAAAGTAACTCGCCCCACGACAATTTTTAGGTCTGAAGCTCATCCCCGCATGGATGGCAGCTCAAGAGCCCCAGGATCCGGTAGCTTTCTCATAAGCTCTGCAGCCTTTGCAGCTTTTCCCTTCATGTCCTGGAATCATGCAATTACATGATACCCTCTTCTGCCTTTCTATTTTCTTAAGAGAAATTTTGAGGCCATGTGGTTCTGGTGAATACCTTGAAAAATTCCACTTAAAAGAGAAAAAAAACTCCACACAACCCAGAAAGGATCTTTAAAATAACTCATTTCATCTTTACAATACAGACAAAATACAGTCCACTTACTCTTAACAAAAAGCAAATAAAAACGATCCACAATGCGTACCATTGTTATTATTTTTATTATTATTGCTGCTCTTATAATTAGAAAACAAAGCTAATGCTGCTTCCCTGAACAGGGGATAACTTTTGCTCTAGATGAATAAACCATGGCTCTGCTGAGATATTTAATCAAACTCTGTCTGACTGATGAAACTAGTCCTGAGGGGAAAACAAAACAAAACAAAACATGTTGTACATGTTAAAGTCATTAATCTCAGGTGGATTTTAAGTTTCCTGTTCTTTCTCCCCCTCTCCCAAATCTTGTTTTCTGCTCCATCTCCCACTTGTAGAGGACAAAGTCATTCCTGTCCTGGCTCCCATCTGCTCTTGGGCGTGAAGCAATGGTGTTTCACAACCCTCTGCCCGATGCAGGGTTTGGCAAATCCTTCCTGGTGGGGTGAGGCTGTTAAGAACAAGTGGTCCCAGGGCTGAATTTTCCTTACTCCCCACATCCCTGAGTACCTCCAGAGCCTCCTCCCAGCATCGTCCCTGAGCAGGTAGCCCAGAGCTGGGCGGCGCAAGCCCAGCTCACTTGGAAGATGTTAATGGTTGTCTACAGGGATCTGTTTTCTAGCTGGAAAAGGGATGGTCCCTCAGGGACTCTTTTATCACTTTCCTGACAAAGGCACTGTTAATTGTATTCAGATTTTTGCTTCCTTTTCCCGCTCCCCTTCCCCTCAGCAAGGGCTTTTGTAGCTGTATGTGAAACACTCATGGGCTGCCTGCTTTAGCGTGATTAACATACTTTCCATTTTGCAGACTAAACTAAACAATCAGATGGGAGCTTTCTATAACGAATGTCATTTGCCTACCTTAGGGAGAAGCGTAAATGATATAAAACTGGAAGCGGGTGAGGATGGGGAGGGATTAATCAGAAAATATAAAGCCAGCTGGATGCATGCAAGGTCTAAATCCTCAGATTTGGAAATAGCAGTAGGTACAAACTGTTTTATTAAATCACCGATATTTTTTCAAATGAATAAATGCTACAAAGCCACTGTCATAATGCTTTTCAAGATAGCTTGCCCTTTTCCCTCAGGGGTGATAGTGTAATATTTTGAAATAATAGTATTTTTGGGAATATATCAGCTGTATTTTCCCAGCTAGTGTAAATCAACAGAGCTGTGTAGTAGGACATGGAGCTGGGCCAAATTAAACCAGCTGTTAAGATCTGGTAGGGCATGTTGTAAGAGAAGGAACTGTATCATCACCTGGCAGAGACATTCACAATAATTAAAGTAATTTCATTCAGAAGCTGAAAGACCTCAGTGTTTCGGAGCAAAGCCTTGAAAACTAGTTGCTGGGGGCTGGGGAAGGGAAGGAGACTGGCACATGAAGGTCTTGCCCTGCCATTAGGGATATATTTTCCTTGCAAAACTGGTTTGTGACAAATGTTCTCCCAAATATCTTTCAGACCACACATGCACAGAAAATAATTTGGCAGCTACATTTTGGACTCCTGTTGCACTGAGCATTGCACTTGAAAGCAAGGACACTTCTCTCTTCTGGCCTCCCTGTGCTTAGCTGCTGATGCCAGGAGGAAAGCATCAGAGCTAGTTTGGAACGAGCAAGATGCACCATGAGTCACTCCACCAGTACATGTCCTCACATACTGGGTCCTGTGTTACGGACTCTCTTTTTATTCCTAGTTTGTATTAAAAGGAAATGAAAACAGAAAGCAATGCCTCCCCCTCATAGAAAGCCATTTTCTGAAAAATTAGAAAATGCCAGACCATCAGGAGGGAGATGACCCTAACTTGCTGAATGTAGCAGGGCTGTGTAACAAGGGAGGCTGCAGTTTATCAGACCTTGCCCTCTGCATGATTCTCATCTCAGTAAGGCACATCACCCAGGGCACTTAGATAATGCAAGATGCAGCCGCTCCAGAGAAGAATCCTGAAACACAGGAGTTATAGCAAAACTGGTGTAACGGTGTTAATTCATAGACCAACAGCCTAGAACGTGGGCTGGAGCCACACAGACCCTTAGCTCAAAGAAGCAAAACTCAGATGAAGCCCGTGATGGATTATCTAGAGGAGCCAGCAAAGATTTTTGAGCCTGGATGCCCCAAACTGCAAACCTCCAAACTCTGCAGCCATTTCGGTTCAGTAACAGACAGCTGTGGGCAGAGGCAGACACGAAGTGTGAGGTGCCACCATGGCTAAAGGTCTGCTGAGGGGTCATTTCCCACCCGAGGGACCTGCAGATGCCTGGTAGGCTTACTCACATCTTTTCATGCTCTGCAAAGTTATGGTTTCTTCTGACATGGGAAAAGCAGCTGAGGACCATGGGCCTGACACCGGAGGGGTGAAATGCAACTGAAAACAATGTGCACAGAGCATTTCTTCCATCTCACTATTTTTTTTTGCCAAGCAGAAAGACTCAGGACATCAGCAAGGGAGCAAGAAAAAAGAGTCATTACAGAATAGCATTGAAATGCTCAAATTTTTCTTCAGTCAGAACATCCCTGCCTTGTTGGCTTCATCAGAAACTGGAAATAAAAATAAAATTCCTTAAAAGAATGAAAGTAGACTGTTTCTTTACATATCAAACGAAGCCAAATTCTGCCTTTGGAGAGCAGTGGGATTTGTGCCACCAGCCTGTCTGCATGTCAGCCTAAAGACACCCACCGCTCATCACACCGCACTGCGGAGACATTTTAGTCCACCAGCTTTTATGGGGTGACAATAACACAAACCACTGACAAACTACCAAAGGCCTCTTTTTCCCTGCTCATGGCTGGGGGAGGGAAGGAGGCGAGGAGACCAAACCCACTCCAGCAAAGCAAAGTAGCTGAGGAGTACAAAATATCTCTAATTTTTCTCTATAGCCTGCAATGCTTTTCTCCTCCAGCTCCCCAGGGCTGCTCAGAGATATGTCAGAGGCAGTTGCCTTGTGGCTGGGTGGGGAAAGAATGGGATTTGGAGGAGGGCTGAGGTGTTATGGGCATATTTCCCCCTAGGAAAGTGGCACTGTCCTCCCACATTTGTGCAGGAATGATTTTCTTGGCTGCTTACAGCACTTCGCTTGGGGAATGGGGTGCCCAAAAATGATCTGAAGGACCTCACAGGCTCTGCTGCCTTCTGCTCCTGGAGCAGATATCCTTCTCCAGTGTCACCTTTCCTAACAGGGACAGAGAGCTGGGTGCCCATTGCAAAAAAAAAAAAAAAAAGAGCAAGAAAGGGGACCTAACCTAAGCTAAAAGTTCCAATGCACAGCAGCTCCTGCAACAGGCAGGAGCGAGGAGCAACCCACCCATGAGAGGTACTAGTCACATTTGTTATTATGCTCCCCGGGGGCACTGGGATATTTTACTGATAAGAGTGATCACTGATGTAAAAAGCAAAACAAGAATGGCGACTCTTCTTTTCTCCAAGTGCTCTGTTTCATTGTCTTGACCATATCTTGGCTAATTCTGCTCAAAATGAGGAGGCTGGGGAGACAGGGAATAAAGGAACTTATCTATCCCACGCCAGCGAGTGCCTCAAGCCATGCTCTTCTCCCGTCCTTGGGAGGGAAAGCAGGGTTGCCTTCCAAGTAGGAGAGTGAAACATAATAATCTAACATTTTGCTCTTGCACCAGTTACTTCAGCATTTATTTCATACTATTGTTAATGCTTGTTTATAATATATAGATATATTTATGTAGGAAGAAGAGTAGACGAAAGCGCGAGATATATCTTATAAATATTTCTGTATGTCTGCATACAAAAGAAAATATGTACAGCCACAGATAGTGGTTCTCTGCAATGCCACGTGAAGGACTGACACGTTCCCACTCCTTTCTGCGGGGAATAGCTGCTGCCCTGCATGGCTGCACTCCCTACACCCAGGACCAGACCCGCTCTGCTCTCTGCAGTCCCCTGGGGCTGGGCCAATAGTTTTGCAGGGGAAAAAGAGGCAGCAGGGTCATTCCCTAAGGATTTGATGGCCCAGCGTGGCAGAACATTGGTGACTAAGGGCATCATACCCAAAGGGCAAGAGAGAAAGAGAGTAGGAGCTGTTTTTTCTTTTTATTTTCCCCACTAGATATTGACTTTAATTTATCCTAATTGCTCCACTATGATCTCATGGACCCCATAAAGCCCTTCTCAGGGTACCCTATTCTCACTGCCTTCAGGATCCCATGGGAGTTTTTGCATGGCTGAATTTGAAACCCCATCCAGCCTGGAAAAATCATGGACAGCTTTTCCTGCAGCAGTAACTTCGAAGTCACAGACCTGCGTAAAAGAAAGGTTAAAATAAGTTGTTCATTTCAGGAGACTGACCTGAAATTTTTCCACCTTTATCATCCAGAGTGGATGCTTCCATGCTAAAAATTAAGTCTTTGGCAACAAAGGCAGTTATCGCTGAAAAGTTGCAGTGTTTTCCCTTCTGGGATGGTCCTAATGCAGACTCAGTACCTGTGCTAGAAGGCAGAGGCAGGTGTGAGCCTTAGTTATTTTCAAACAAGAGTTGCTTTTCTTCCCCGGGGAAAGTTTCTACTTTTGTTTCTCAAAATACTAAGGCACTTGCTGGCTGGATGTCATTGGCAACCATAGGAAATATTTTGGAAGAGATACCATCCCAAATGAGTTTTTGACTTCTCAGAGAGCATTTTATTGGTGGGGGGAAACATTTGTGGGTTTGGTTGGTTTTTTTTAAGGGTCTTATTTTTACTGGTGTGATTGCTTTTTTTCCTCCTACCATCTTTCTTCAAGTCTGTGTCTTTACAAGATAAACGACGTCTAGTCGGGGAAATGTTTTCTCTTCTCTGAATAGTGCTGGGGTGCTGCTGGCGTCTCAGCTCCCAGGCGGAGAGGGGAGGGCTTTCATTTGCACACATATCTCTCGACAGTCCTCTCGCACTTTTTACAGGTCACATAGCAGCACCAGTGGTACTTGCAGTGGCATCGCTCCACCACTTTGTCCATGTAGGGGTTGTAGCCTCTGCCGCAGCACATCAAGTCGCAGCTGTCGCTCCCGTTGGAGGTCTTGTTGCATTGCCTGGAAGAAAGAAAATGCAGTGAGCAAGTGCAAATCCCTGCAGGGCTTTCCAAAACAGGGTCCTATGGTGATGCTGGGGCCTGACAGCTCTGCAAGATGCTGCGTGGAGCCAGCATGGTTGCATCTCAGCTGCAGCAAGCAGGTGGCAGGGGTAAGCACCCAGCCAAGCAGCCCTCTACACCTGCAAGAGAGGCAAGGAGAGCCCCAGGGCTGCACTCACATCACCTGATCTGATGCCCAGGATTGCACTTGCACCACTTGCTCTGACACCCAAAATAACATTAAACTCCTGTTCGGACTCTCAGTTTGGGCTCAGCGGCATTCAGGCTGACAGCCAGGGCAGGCAGGACCTAGCTCCCACACAGACAGACCAGCAAAGCTATTGTGATACCTCCACCAAAACAAAAACTCATCGTCCCTAGCAATCCGTATTCCCAGGCAGGCTCCAAAGCTGTCTGAAAGGAGCTGGGAGAAGATGATACCCTAAAGAGCAAACACCGGTGTTTGCCCAACACTCCCTAACCTGAAAAGGATGGATGAGGAACCCTGCAGCCACAGAGTATTTGCACAGGCTTCATGCCAATGATCCTGGGCTGGGAAAGCTCCCGAGTAGGCTGTTACAGCCACTATCCAGCCCTGACCCTATCAGGGAAATCAAAACCGATACTAGCAGGGCCGGACTCTGCACTTTTCCCCCTCTGAGTGTCTCCCAGCACGGCATGAGCAGCCGGGGAGCTGGCCCTATAACACCCCGAGTCCTGACCCAGGAGCAGGCAGCGCGGCAGGAGCACAGTGTAGGATGACAAGTCGCCAAATATCACACAGACTTTCACTGCTTGTTTTGCTTCTGCTTTTAATTAAAGCCAGACTCATCGGGATAAGTTGGCCATTGTGTGGGGTTCCCTTGCTTTGTCCTCTTACAAGTGGCTGGCTTGAGGTTTTCAGAATTAACTGCAAAACTGGGGAATCTCTTTCACTGATCCATCGATCATGGATCCCGAGCCATTCTCAAAAACCAGCTATCTCATTCTCCTAAAATACTCCAAGTTGGATCACTGGACATGACAGCGCAACAGGCATTGACTTTTGGATGTGATTAACCATGTCATAGAGATGCCATTTCTCCATGGGCTGTAAAGCGTTCATGTTTGGTCAGATGCTTGGCTGGACACTAGCGCCCAGATCTCATGATTCACCCAACACCATGGGGCTGTGAACCTGATGGAGTCTTGAAACTACTGTAAGACAGGCAGTTTGGAGAGTGGGGGGAATTACTGACATCTCTCCTACGTCTTATTCTGCATTGTTATTTTGGACAGAAACTGTCTAAGGCTGGTTTGGGGCAGGGAAAGGAGAGAGGAGCATGAGTTGGACTCTTGAGCTGACTCCATTAATAGATGAAAACAAATCCATGAGATTTATAGGAATTCCTCATGAGGTAATGCTTTAGGAGGTTATGGGATTAATGAGGTGTTGAGATTCTGTTCTTGTTCTTCCCTTATTTTTTTCTGACTCAGGCAGGCCTCCTGTTTGTTATTTCTGACTCTCATTCCTCTCCAGGTTCAGTGTTTAAAGGCCCCCCCTGCTCCCCCTCATTCGGGATTGTGTGTAAATATTTACAAACCTTTGAAAGCCTCTACCGAAGCCGAAGTCTGCAACCACACTGAGCGTGTTTGCCTAGCGCTGAACCAAAGGCGTTGTTATTGCCCTTGCAAGCCGGGGCCCCTCCGCCAGGAAACCTCTGAATGACTCCTCATAAATGTATTAGTAAATGCATTAAATATTTGGAGCAAAGGTTCAAATATAGGCTTGTTGACAAGAGGGGAGGGTATTTGACAACCTTACTCAGCTTTACCGGTGGATGGAAAGGTTGTTGCCCGGAGTTCACCCAGGGAGGATGGGGAGTCTGCAGAAGCACAGTGATGGATGTGCAGTGCATCTGTGCCACCTTGTGCTGAGAGCTCCTTAAAATGGCCAAGAAAAGGAATACGGGTCCACTCTGACTCCAGTTCACCATTAAGGACATTCACTGCCCAAATGTACAAAGCACCTGACAGCCAAATTTAACCCATTCAAATAGAGAGAAAAACTTTTCTACCTGCTGTACTGGGACATGGGAATGTCCCTTTCCTTGTGCCCATTCCTGTGGTTTGCAAAAAAAAACCATGGATCTACTAGGAGATATACCTTTCCATAGCTGTCCCTATCCCACCCAGCCTGAAATAAAGGAAAAAACCAAAATCTTATTAAAAAATCCTCAAGCTTCCTTCAGTTTTGGATAAAGGAACAGGGACATTCTGGATGGATGGGTTGAATAGCCAAAACAATGCTTTTGACCCCATCCTGAACCTAAATGGGCTTCTAGAAAACTTTTCTGACAATGCCACTAACCAGAGATTTTGTTTCCTGTTTTAAAGTGTAGGCCTGGGTGAATTATCTTCATTTTTCTTTAAACAAGCTAAAACAGAAGTAGTTTCTCAGCTGTATCTGTACATACAAAAAACAAGAAGGGAAAGACAAAGGAGCCCAAAGACCAGAGTTTACCCACAGAAGCTGCCCCCGAACATCTGCTTTCAGAGCCCACGGCTGCGATCTCACCAGGCACCCCACTGATGGGTTAAGTTCAATCTCATTTGTTTTGGGCTGGGTCCAGCACGATTCCAGCAACTCAGAGAAATGCCCTCCTCCCGAGCCTCAGAGAAAAAATACGAAGGCAGGCGATTGCATCTTAACACAACACCATAACCTCTAGAAGCACTTGGAAGACCGGTGAAAAATGATGCTTCGGCCATAATCCCAGCCAAGGTCCTGGCTCAGGAACAGGCTTTCACATTGTCACAGTGCTTTTTCCTACTTTATGCAAGAAGGGAGGAGGTCAGCCCTGCTGACTGGACAAATCCCACTCAATACGCCTGTCCAAAAGCTCCCCCTTCCAACCCTCATTTGCAGAAACACTGCAGTACATCGTACAGCCTCATCATGGGGGTGGCTCCTCAGCAGACATGGTGAAGGACATCTCAGCACTTCCTAGAGTCTTCCCCCAGATGGAGAGGCTAAGCCATCTCACAGTTACCTCCTGGAGGATTTTCTTTTGAAAAGCTATGGGGAGTTGTCACGCTTAATTTCATTGGGGATCCCAGTTCACTTCTGCCCCATCCGCAGACATAAGGATAGAATTTTTTGGTTGCCCAACTGGCATCTGAGAGCCAAAATGGGGCCAACTCTGTACTGTGTCACCCACAATAATGACAGATGGTGACAGGGATGGGCCAGATGTCCACTGGGGCCTCACTCCTATTGATAAGAGGAAGCTGCTTATGAGTAAATAAGAAAAGTCATTCTGGGTCACAGCAACTGTCTGCCTGGCCCATTACTCTGCAATGGCTGTGGGAAATGCTCTTCAGGGAGGAAAATCTAGCTGCTTTCTGTAGTCCATCCCCTCATACCCCACCAGCACCTGGGTTATTGTATTAGGGATGATAGAAGGTATGTTCCTGCCTAGACATCTCAGCATCCCCTTGTGGGCATCCTGGCCGTGGGCTTGTCTCATCCCTTTCTGACCTCAGGGAAACCATCTGCCTCCATGAACTCCAGCAGCCACAAGTCCCAGAAGACAGTACTGCTGCGTAAAGTAATTTATTTTTTCTCTTTTAAATTGAATTCTTATTCATTTCTTTAGTGCCCCTTGCTCTGGTAATGTCAAGTCATACAGCAGTGTATAAAAGAAAGAAAGAGAAAAATAATTCAAACCCCCCAGGAGGTATGTAACACAATGGACATTGCTAAAAATACATCAAAGTGCACAGCTTCATATAAGATTTTGAGGGCAGAGACTTAACTACTTTTAAATTGCTTTCTCATCCACAAGGAATGACTAGAGACTGACACTGAACAACTGTACGAAAGAGAGTTATCAATAGTACATGTCAGCGACGAGATGTCGAGGGAGATCCTGGAACCAGCCTGTATTTTCATTAACAAGGAGTAGAGAGTGAGCTTAAAAATTTGTGGATAACGCTGGGGCAAAAGGAGCTGAGAGCATTTTGTGAGAGTGAATTAAAATGCAAAGTAAGCAATACACTTCGCGAAAGATCCAGATAAATGTGGGAATGTTCCCAGGAGAGTCAGAGGAGCAGTAAAGAAAGTAGAAAAGGATAAAGGCACTGATTTAGAGGAGTTTGTAAGAAGAGGTGTCTTCCCATCTACAAAACCTTATTGCAAAAAGGAGAGAGAAGAGACATTCTTTATATGCTGAGGAACGAGGACAAGAAATGAACCGTTTGATTTCAGATTATGATTAGTTTGAATTCAGATTAAGAAAAACATAAATCTGAGGACAGTAAGACCCTGGAACAGGTTGTTTAGGGAAACTGTTTTTAAGACCAGAGTAGATAAACATCTTCAGTAACAGCCTAGGTGACCTCTGTTCAGTCTTGCTCCTAAAAAGATCAGGCTCCATGGAAAGACATTCCCAGCCCCGATATTCCCTAACTCCAATACTGTTTTGATGCAGATGGACTAAATACATTTGGGAATGCTGGCTGCAATTTTTTATCCCCTGAATTCACTATCCGCTTCAATCTTACTGTGTGAAATTACTTCTTTCACCAATAAATTCATTCTTCACAAATCTGTTCAGGAAACTTTATGGTCAAATGTAGGTCTCTCAAAGTAGGAAGGATTCAAATTTCCCCAGGGATTAACTGAGAAAAAGCCCAGAAACAGCACAGCTAGCCCAGCTACTGAAATGGGCACCAGCTACGAGCACATTGGCCTGGAAAAGTAGAAATAGCACTACAGGTGGGAGGAACAGTTTAAACTCTGGGACACTCACAGAAGGATTATTTGCTATTTGTCATTCATCATTTGTTGGATCCCATGAAAAAAGTGTGGTACACCTGATAACAGTTGCAAAAATTACTAAATCATCGTACACATTAAAACCTACTCAAAGCCAAAGCTCATCATATTACTTCTTGCGTCCTCACAGACAGAAACTAAAAGAGGCTGTAACAAAAACCAAGCACAAAATGCTGTTGTCTACCTCTAACTGCCGTTCTTCCCCATCTAACCACGAGTGCTTCTGCTAAGAAATTTCATTGCCCATACAATCACGCAATGCAAAGCATATTTTCGGGGTGGCAGGAACCAAGTGGTATCAAGGGCTGCTATTGGACACTGAAAACCACTGCACCCTTTCTTTGCAGCATTTGATCAGCCCTGCCGTGGAGGTCACCAAGAAGCCAAAGAGGTAACCACCAGCCACTAAGTCTTTGCAGTCACCACCAAGAAGCAGATGCATGCTCAGCTAACTTCATGCATGTTCCTATCCAAGAAAACATAGCAGCCTAAGACACCTTGGGAGACACTTGAGACTAATATTTTATATTGCAGAAAAGAATGCATACGTGAGCAGGGAGCAACCGCCAAAGAATGGCCACGTTTGTTGCCAAAGGGAGTCAGCGAAGGAGTGGTGGCTAATCAACCCTGCAGCGCAGCATTGCAGCCTGAGTTCTGCAGCGTAAGAGAGCTCCTTCCCGTCTTCAGCAGGGAGGAAGCGGTGTTTGCTTGGCTCCAAGACTGCTCTGGGAAAGAGCAGTAATAAACAGCTCAGTTATCTCTGCAAGGCTTCAGGGGCTGGAGGCTTTTGCATGCATGGCAGAATTTCCCTTTCCTTGGATTCCTTAAGGGACCTTAAACAGCCTTTGAAATATGATACATTGCACCCTACTGATAAAGAAGGCTAATACTTTTGTTTCTTTTCTCACAAAAGAGATCTCAATTTTATAATCTGCTCTTATTTATCATTTACTCAAAGCTGATAATGAATTTTTCATGCAGGAGAAACTGAGCTACCTTGTTAAAAGATGAGTTACAGGGTAGTTTTGTCCAAGAAAGCACTGAAACAGGAACAGATACATTTTTTTTCCAGTGGTTATTCTGTTGTATTGAAAGTTGTACAATCCACTTGCTGCTCCACAAATCAGCTTCTTTAGATTTTTCTCAGACCATTTTTTATTGGTTATGGAAGTGTGATGGTGGCATATAAGCACATGGAGTTTGGCTGGAGTCGATGAGGGCTGCGGCTGCAGCAAGCCTGTTTGCAGGAGCCTTGCACACCAGTTGCAAAACTCAGCTCCTTAATCAGATTTTGAACACTTCAAAGGGGTGTCAAATCTCCGGTTCGGGTTCAGCTCCCTGACTTTGAAATCTGGATACACCCCAAGCGCAAGGAGGCATGCAGATTTCCAAACTATTTCTAATTTCAAGAAATTAAGAAAGGTTAAGGTGTCTTAGAAAATATTTCAGGCTTGTTCTGAAGAAGGCTTTGAAATCCTTTCAGCAAAGAGCTCTGAAAGGCTTTAAGTACTGGGGGCACATTTTCTGAGTGGATTTTCATGCGGTTCCACTCCAAGGTAATTCAATTCCCTTTCCTACCTGAAAAACGCACAATAAGTCTGCATGATGCGAGGGATAATTAGAGAGATGGAAGCCACCGATTAGATTATCCCTTCCACCCACCTGACAGTGCAGGATTGTTCCCTACAGTATACACAGAAACCCAATATGTCCAAGGTGTTGCAACTGAGCCATCGACCTCTGTCCGGCTTCCAGTGTGCTCTGAGCGAGCACCAGACCTGGGCGACCATGAGCG
The DNA here is from genome assembly GCA_013400875.1 of Anhinga rufa. NCBI lineage: Eukaryota > Metazoa > Chordata > Aves > Suliformes > Anhingidae > Anhinga > Anhinga rufa. The sequence goes on along the minus strand of VZTV01041863.1, from coordinate 24,356 downwards.
GGCAAAGGAGTTTTTCTCCATATGATGCAAAACTATTTATTTTTTGTAATGAAAATGCAGCAATCTGAATTTTTTTAACCCAGTAACAGGAAAAGGGATTGTTAATGGGGTCCCCTCCTCTCTGTACTTCTTTGGAGGGAGAAAGTCAGGCTGGAAAGCTGCTGAAGCTGCCCAGATCAAGGTCTTCTGGAGTGTGGTGAGAGGGGTCTGCACTGTAACATCCAGTGGGATGATTCCTGCATCCATGTTTGTGGCCAGAAAAAGGCCAAAGCGGGGATAGGCAGGTGGTGGAAGAAGAGAAGAGAAAAAATGAACTAGGGACCACCACAAAAAAATCCCTTTTTAATTGCATGTGCCATAACAGACCTTAAAAATTAGCCTAGTAGGAAACAGCAGGATCTCCCTCTGAAAATTTTGATGTGCGCAAGGATAAAATGTTAAGATGCCTCCGGGACTTGACTTATAAAATAAAAACCTGTTTGGGCTATTTCCATGTGAGTGTTTTTACATCTTTGCGGAGTAAGCACAAACCACGTTTTTCCCTGCCCTCTCGAACAGCATCTCTTTTGTGTTCCTTCTCCCTCATCCCTGTCGTTAGCTGCTATCTCTGCAGCCCCGTGGCTGGCTGGAACAGAGCCACTGTGTTTAAAATACATTTCAATGTCCTCTCTGTGAGAGAAAAAACTGAGAAGGGAAAAAAGCATCCATGGGAGGAGGAGGCTAGGGAAGCTCCCCTCCTTGTGTTCACCTTGTGTTCATTTTACACTTATTTCCTCTGCTAATTTAATGCAGAGAAGGGGCTGATATGGCTTCCGTTACACGCGCCAGTTTTGAGACACCGGGCATCTTCTCAAAAGCTGGCAGATGGATTGCGATGAAAATGAGTGTAACTACACATGACCTTAAAACTTGGCCTGAGAGATGCCTGCAGCTCAACATGGGACTATCTCACCCTCCTCCCCTCCCACGGCCGTCACCATCTTGTACATCTGAGAATAAGGAGTATTTCTTGACAGGTTCCTTTTGAAAGTCATCCCCTTCTGCCTTAATATCTCGGTCCTCTAAATCCTCACTCAATCTCACTTCCTGTGGACCCTCTCCTGGCAGGCTCACAATCACTGCTGCCGCCCAGCTCGGGATAAACGGACGCCTGCAATACACATTTTCCTATCCTTGGAAGAAAAAAAAAATCATTCAAGGCCTTGACATATTTTTCATCCTTAGCTGGGATAAAAAGGCAAAACCTGCTGTAAAACAAAATTAGATGGAGAAGAAGTCACGCTTCCCTCCCTCTTAAAAGGATTTCAGCGCAAGGAAAATGTTTTATTTGGCAAATCTGTAATGATTTCAGTTTGGTTTTGACTCAACCTGTTGATTTCATGCAATTCCTATAAAAGTAATTTCCAAACAACCTCCACAATTTTTTCATTGCAAAACAGAATGACACAACAAAGAGGTCTTTTTCAAGACACAAATTTGTCAAAATCCCCACAAATCCGCTCAAATGACATTTTCCCTCAGAAACCAGTTTCAATGCATGCTTTTTCCCTACAATCCTCAGTGACCCATAAACATCTACACTTGTTAATTACTGCTCCACCTCTGGGCTGGTGATGAACATCAGCCTGGTGTTCCCACCACAGAGCTGCCAGATAAACACTGCTGTAGAGCCGTCCAACCATCGATTTCGGTCCTAGTGGAGGATACAAAACTCTAACTGCCACAAAACATCAGAGGACAAAAAGGACACACTCGTGTCACTCAACTGTCCTCATCTCCTGATCAGCTCCACCAGGTAAATGCTGATATATTGTCTGCAGAGCTGTGGTTCCAGACTAAATGGCTGTTGCCAAAGGATATCTTCTGAAGTCCCCACACCAAATGCTTTGTACGAATCAAAGCTATCCAAAGAGTGTCTTTTCTGCATTTGGGTCATTTACTTCATTTCCATTACAGCAAAATGTTCCCTCCGTTGAACCAAAGTATATCCAACAAGAGTTAAAATGAAGACGCCCCACAAAAGGCCAGGCGCACGCTCCTTGCAACTTGACTGCCTGAGTCGCCACCACAAAGTAACACAGAGAACAAAGAAGAACTATGAGAACTATCTGAAGAAAGCCAAGCCAGAAAATAATGAGACTGCTTGAAACCCAGCCATTGCAGCCACCTAACAAAAAATCTGGAAATTCTGCAGAATTCTGGAAATACACAATAATTTTTCTGTCAAGGGGTCTGCTGCCCACCCAGAGATGCTCAGACTGCTGAAATGTGGAATTGGTTTGTCTTGGAGGCAATTAAACAGATACCAGGAAGAGACAGGCATGTCTGCTGCCTATGAAAGGGACAGCACTGTGCCCAGTGGAGGTTTGGATATGACAACCCTAAATCGCAAATATTAATGGGATTAAGAAATTCCTCTGCAGACACATGAGCAATACAAACACACCTGGATTTTTAAAATGCAGTGGAAGAAAAATCCTAAAAATTCACCTTTGCAATTTACAGGGCTCTTTTCAGGCTGCCAGGGAGCACTGGTGCTAATTGGGTTAACACCTGCCTACTTAGAGGAGCCTTAAAGTAGAGAAACAACTCATCGCATCAGCGATGACTGCAAGAAATGACTTAGAGAGACTCAACACAGTAAAAAACAGCTGCTTGATCATTACAAGTTCCTGCAGAGGTGAGCCGCTTAGGGGATTTCAAAAGGTGTTTTGTGCCTGCCTGTATAACGCAAAAGGTGTCTGCAGCCTGTCTTGGCCACAGCCACCACTAATAGGCTTGGGCATCTATAGACCATACCATGGGTTAGAGAAGTCCTGTACCTGCATGCATGTGCTACCCCCCCAGTTATTCGCCTCTTATGGTCCCTTCTTCCCCTTCCCTTTTCGGGGCTCAGAGTGCAGTCAGCACCTGCTGCAGAAACCCTCACCTGTCCTGGGTCCCGTGTGACCCCACTTTCTCATTCTTCATGCAGAAATCAGGCGAGCTCTGAAGGTAAATCAGCTCTGTCTCTTTAACCGGCCTGATATCAATATCCTTTGGCACGAGGTATTTGCGTGTGCCCATGGGCCGGTGAACAACCTTGGTGGCTGATAAATACTTGTTTTTGAGGTCCAATGCAATGTCTCGCAGCTCTTGAAGGCCTTTCCAACAGGTCTTGATAGAGCATGACCCAGAAACTCCATGGCACTTACATTTCATTTCAAGAGAGGCTTTCAAGACCTGCAAAAAGGAATGCAGGAGTTAGGAAATGCCCTTCTCTTACCTCCAGACATCCCACAAGCTTGCTAAAGAAGGCACTTTCTTAGCAGGGACTGCTATAGAAAAGGACTGCTGCTCTGATTTCTGCACAGTCACTCTAGAGTAACTACTGTGCAAAGGGAATGAGATCCCACAACTCCTTGGTGATCACTGTCAGCCCAGGACTACTTTCACCAAGGCACCTTTGCAGCCAGCAGACATTAGAGAATTTTGATCAGATATCTGCATAGGGCTGCATTTCCACCCTCTAAATTCCTAAGAAGCTGAAAATCAAAGCAATCTATAAATAGAAAACTAACATCCATTTCTGCCTCCAGCAGCTTTAGGCTTTGAGTAAGAGATGTCAAGGCTCTGATGAATTCAAGGCACCCTCTCCCTGCCTTTCTGCTGGCCCTGGGGCCAAAAGAGCCTTTTATTTTGTTTCTGCACTAGTCTCATTTCTGTAGGACATGGCAGGACGCTGCCAGGAAGGGATGAATGCACCAGCCATGGCAACGCTATGTCCCAAACAAAAATCTGCCCATTGCAATTAAAACAAAAACTCAAGACATTATGAACATAAAAAAAAGAGAGGGAATGGTAGAGAAAAACACCCGGGGGAGGCAAGATCAGCATGGTTGTGCTCTGCAAAGGTGAGTTCAGCCTGTAGCTACACAGTCAGCTGCCAATGAGCTCAACACACTCCAAGTTTTATCTGCTCCAGCACCCAAGCACAGGCAGCCCTGGAAGGACTAAGCTGTGCGGTAGGACCAGCCTAGGGAACCGCTGCAGCCCCAGAGATGGGTGCAGGGGTCAGCTTTACAGTCCCCCACCCATTTCTCCAGCTGCATGGAGGGCTGTGATGGTGATTTGCACCTTGGTGCACACCAAGCTCTGCGCATGGTAAGCGTTATCCCTCCACTAGATGCAAGCTGTTAAAGCAGCTTCTGCCAGATACGGGAATAATCACTAGTGAAGCAGTTTGAAAGAGGAAAATCATCCCTCCTGGCTGCTGGGATGGCTAGGAGGCAGCTGCTGCTGGATGCATCTGGCAGATGATAATCCTCCATGCTTACACAGCACTTTGCCTGTGCAACGCCCTTGGCAGAGCACGATGGGACCCGTCCCCACCACACCTCCGCGGGTAAGCAAGCCAGAGCCATCCTTAGCTGTGGAAAGGGTGGCAATGAGACATCCCACCCACGGATATATAGGGCTGATAATAGCATTCAGGACCTCCTGAGTCCCAGCGTGAGTTATATAGTCACAGTCTTCAGCAGGCCAAAGGAGTTCAGAGCAATCTTCAGAAACCTGCTCCTTTCGCTAGCTGATAGAGACACTGGACCTCACAGAGCGACCAACCACTACAGATGATTGTACAATTACAATAACTCTCGTGGATTTGTTACCTGTCTCCCTACTTCACTGTTGTGCAGATGCATCAGTTTATTGGCTTGTGATCCTGATTTTTTCATCTTCATGGGAGCATCTGAAAATTTGGACCCCATGATAAGACCATAGTTGAGGTTGTCTGCACATCCTCCCCATCGATACCCAGGTCCAGGTGTCTCACCTGGGATGGGACCACAGGAACAGCCAGGGAGGTCCCCGGTGGTGCAGGCTCTGGCAATGGTGTGGCTGATGGCAGCAGCAGAAAGGGCATACACAAATGCTGACTCCCTTGTGCCTGGAAGAGACAAGAACTCCAGCTCAGCCTCCTGGGACAGCTAAACAGTCCCCAAAAAGAGACCCACATAATCTGTGCCCCACAGAGCAGCAAACACACCAACTCGCTGCAGCCGAAGCCTCCCATGGCATCACCATTTTGGAGCTCACCTCCTAAGTGAGCCCTTCAACATGAGGCAACACCCCAGCAGGGAAGGAGGCACATGGACAAGTTGTCCACCGTGGTGTGATCTGCTCTTGGAGCACGTGAAGAAGCCCCCCCATGGACTCTCCTGCCTCCTTTCTGACCCTGTCCTGGATGCTGCTTGCTGGCAGGTCACGGAGCTGGCATGCATGGAGCTGGGGGAGGTGGTGGGAGGCCATAGAGCTGCAGCATGAGTGTGCAAGGATGCTCTGACTCATGAAAGCTCACGTGTAGTGTGTGCTGCTTGACAAGCCTGCATGCCCTGAACGGCAGCTGCATGGCTTTGAGCAAGTGCACCATGACTCTTAATGAGATGAGCAGACCAGATTGGTGGCATGCTTTGGAAGAGCTGTGGGAGACCAGGTTTTGGACTTGAGACCTCCTGGGCATGACTGGCACCATAATAATGAACATGGTCTCAGAGAACAGAACAACTAGGCTATGTAGTCCCTCCACACCCCCCCTGGTAGCAAGACCCTTCCCAGTCCCAGCACACATACACACACGCTGGCTGACTCTACTCACTCATGTCCCCGGCTGAGCCAGCAGTGCTGTTTACCTCTCTCTAAGTCCAGCAGGTAGTTAGGAGCCAGCTCAATGGAAGAGCAGTTCCACCGCATGTCTGAGAAAGTTTTACGGCAGGTCTTTATCACTTCCCGTGCTGCCTGGATGATGGTCTGCATTAGCTCCAGGTTGCTGCGGCACAGCTGCACCTGGGAAACCACTAAGCCTTCAAGCTGCTTGCAGTGCTGGGTTTGATTCAAGGCCAAAGCCGAAGGAGTCTTGGACAGAGCTCTGAGGAGACAAGCACATGCAAAAAAGGCATTAAAACCTGCAAAAAAAGTTAATCTTCAGGTCAATATTAACTTCTCCACTACCTCCAGTCCAGTGAATGCTTTGGCCTGTGTTCATCTGACATAATTTTAGCTACCTGTAAATAGGTGCTTAGTTTAAGCTGGTGAGAAAGATGGGCAACCATGAAGAGTGATTTATCTCATGCAAAATAGGTGTTTAAGGTAGGTGGGAAGAAATACCCTCTAGAAGTGCGCATTTCTCTCCATCATCTAAGGGAGCCTGGAGAAAGCTCCCAGGGCATATGCCAAATTGACTGAATGTGTAAATCCTTATGGGAAGGTTTTTTTCTGAAGAATAAAGCGGACGGACCTCCCAACAGAGTGAAAAATGACCCATCAATTCCACGATAACAGAAAGCTGGATCTTCCAAGACTGGTATTCAGAAAAAAAAAAACAAAAACTGAAGTTGGTGTTATCAGTGTTTTGCATTCAGCATCTGTCTCACACACTCTCTAAGGATTATGCTAAATGTCATGTAATTAATTATGGAGAAAATCCTCTGCAAGGCCTAGGGAAAAGCCACCGAGTTTGCAAAACAGATGCTTTTCCTTAGAGTTAATGCCAAGGGCCTCCACCAATTCCATCACTGTTGCACATAGATAAGTCTGTTTCTCTAGTCTCCAAAAATGTGTGCAGAAGCACAATGAGAGTATGTGCGGAGAGTACCACGGTCAAAACTGAGACGGGATCTACTAGCCCCCGCTCATACGTTACCATGGAAGACACCTACAACACCCCAAAGACCCCATTGGTTCTTCTAGTGTTCAATTGCCAACACTTCCACATAAAAAATAAAAAAGCAAATGTTGCCATGCATCATATAGGGCTGTGCTCTTCTTCCCCAAGCACCCACAGTGATCAGCAGAAGCCTGGTGTGTAACTCTCTTTGTATCTTTATGACCTGCTTAGGGTAGTCATAAATGTTATTCATTCCCATAAAACAACTTTCTGGCTGGCTGCATCAGTAACTGGCATCTGATCCTGGCAACACAACTGCCTTAACACATATTTCCTTCTCTCCTTGTTAAATGCATTGCCTTTCAGTTTCATCCTAAGCCATCTTGGTTAGTTTGACTTATTAGCAGACACATTTCTGGGTGCATTTCACTTTATTACTGTAACATCCATGTCCTTCAGAAGTTAAATGAGATGGAAACGGAGATAAAATTGAGCCCTAACCAAGATCGGGTGTATTAGCTCTGATCTCAGTTTTCAGGAAAACACATCTATGTTCCACCAGCTCCCTCAAGGTTGGCTTGAACCAGCTGCTGTGTATGTTGGAGCTCTCTCTGGGCTGTGCATAATTGCTAACCCCAACCGCTCCTCCAGCAGGGAAAAGCTACGATCCTTGCTAGGGCTGCGTAGGTCTGCACTGACAAGTTCCCAGGCCGCTGGAGTTTGGCATTTCTGGCACTAGATAATCAGTGGCAAACTTGGAAGGGAAACCACCACTCTGCTAGCTATGTAAATATATACATCATACATATATTTAAAGAAGGCCATTAAATATACAGTGAACATAAGTTTTGGCCAGTGAATTTCAAGGGAAAGGAAAAAGTGGAGTATTTAATTGTCAGAAATTCTGCCCTGCAGTTCATCTCTGTCCCTTGCACACTATTGCTAATGCAATGCTCCCTGTCTGGACAGGGGCACCTCCAGAAGGTAACTCATCCTGTCTTAGATGGGAACCAGTACTGGACCTGAGCTGGTGAAGGCAAAACCTCTTGGTGATACTCTGGCTGCTCATGTATCTCAGATATATCACGTCCTTAAAGGTAGAGGCATGAGTCTTAAGACAGTATGAATGTCACCTGACTGCAAACCTCTACAGTGTGGAACCCATGGTAGTCCTTCAGGGTCTTTCTTCAGCACATGGAAAGAAAAAAAAAACATATCTGGGGAGTAATTAGCCTGAGGTGCTTTTAAGACCTACAGTAGGATAAGATGACTCATGCCCTAGAAGGGCTCATTTTCTACTCTGGCTGTAGAGGGAACCCAGGTACTGAGCTCGGACGCAGACATCTGGACTCTATAAGCACAGAGCTGGGTGAGATGAGTCCAACCCCCAGCACTTGGCACCAGAAACCTGCGAAAACTTATCCCAGAAAGCCTATCAGCAACTCTCAGGAATGGACTGAAATGCAAATCAGGCAAGAGGCCAAAGCAACTCGTCACTAATAGAGTAAAAATGATAAATACTCCAGCAGAGTACATCCCAGCAGCAAAAATAAGCAGGCAGGGTGAGGGAGATGAAATGAGAGAGCTTCACAGCCTGAGCTTCAGGCAAATGAAGAATGTTCCAGGTCTCTGAGAGATGCCGTGCTACGGGGCACCAGCTCAGTTTTCTAATCAGAGGTGCCAAGTGACACTTTAGAGGCCTTGGGATATTTCACCTGGCCCTCCAGAAGGATGTATATATCTCCTAGGTCCTGCACCACATTTTCTAATCCTGTAGAGACGTCTCTGGCATCTTTAAAGGACCTGGAAACCTACATTGAGGCACCTGCATCTCACCATTACAGACAAGTCAGGAACAGCAGAAATAACCACTGACAAATTGGGACGAGAGCTGAATTCAGACCAAAACTCATCCCAATTGTGAAAAAAGGGGGTGTGATACAACAAGATCATGTTATTACAGATGGCCTGAAACGATCACCATTAGAGAAGCAGATTTATAATGCAACAAGAAAAAACCTCACTTAGTGGAAGAGGGAAAAGTATCTGCCAGACAGTCAAGAAAGGAAGGACCGTGGCCCCGTTGGGGGGAACTCAGTAAATGGCAGCAATGGCTGTTTCTCGTCGAATGAGCTGAGCTCCAGGGAGCCCGCCAAGAATAAAAATGCAAGACGCAGGAAGGTGTTTTCTGAACATCTCCCAGGCCTGAACTTCATGCCTTTGCTTGTGAGAACCTATAATTGGAAACATCTCCAAGCGTCGGGAGGAAAAAGTAAAAGGTAATGGAGATGGAAAAGAAAACTCACAGTTACTGGAGTCGCTTGCCGAGACCGAAAAGTGCATTTATAAATCACAGATCAGGAATGTGAGAGGCTTATTAGGTCATCTAGTCCATGCCCTGACAGCCCAGGTTTGCTCAGTCTCTGTCCTACATTCAGAAATGTCTTCTCCACCCCTTGTCACTTTAAAGCCTCCCCATGGAAAGGCACCAACCCTCCCTGCTCCGCAAATTCTGGCAGCATCAGGGAGGGATGCCCACTGCCTGCAAAGGACGTTGCTGGGGAACAAAGTCCATCCTAGGGGCAGTGGAAAGGAAATCACCTTCCCCCCAGATGAGTCTTTACACGGCAGGATTTGGTGGTGGGTGTCTATTCCATCTCCACCAGTCCCTGTTGAACACCAGCACTGGGAGGGGAAACAGCCGGCCTCAATTAAGCAGCCCTCAGGGAAGAACAACCTTCAGTCCTCAGTCTGGTAAACAAATCCCAGATAAACATCTTTCTTTGGACTCCCACCCTTCATCCAAGAAGCAGGATGTGGGGGTTTTACCTACTGCCATCCCATAGATGCTGCTTTTCACTGTTTGCTCCTGCTAACGTCGTGCTCTCCTCTCTCCTGCCCCATCCCTCATTCTCCAGAAAGCTGAGGACAACTAAGGGGTGGTTGTTTTCTTTTTTCTTATAGAAAATATACATATTTGACCCATCCCTTTAAATAAACAGGCCCCAAAACAAACATCTCCTGCTTTATATATAGCATAGCATGGCTTTCAATTGAAGTTATGGATACTGACAGAAAACCATAAACGTAATTACAGAGGAAATATGATGCATGGATGGATCATGACTTTCGTTTACTCTTTTAATTATCTCAGGCAGTTAATAAATTCATTTGAAAACATGAATGCTCTACAGTGTTAGGTCCTCTGAGACGTATGGGCCCATTCCTGCAGGTCTGGGCTCCATGAGAAGACTATTCATAGGAGCAGCAGCTTGGGAGAAGTACCTTCAGATCTGAGCAGACATCAATGAAAGCCATACATGATTTGGTTTACAAGGACCACTGTGCATAGGACACTGCCCCTGGTCAAGCCAAAAAGAGAAAAACTCCCTGAACTGAGCGGTGCAGCACTGGTGCCCTTTAAAACACCCTTAAAGGGTGGAAGAGTCTCCTCTGTTTCTGATGTGGGCTCTCTCTGGAGGGCATCTCCCCATCGTCCCTTGGGTGACGTGACCCAAGAAAGTCTCACAGAAGGACTGTTGCTGAAACCATGAACTTCTGCTCCAAATTGTCTGCGTTGCTTTCTGTGAAGGCACTCTTATTTTTTATGCCTATTCTTAAGCCCCTTAATCTTCCAGAGATTTGGGTGAAACAAAAAGACTTAGACAAAATTACATGGCTGTGGAGAATGAAGTGTGCGGCAAACTTTAATAAAGAGAGGCAGTTATTGGGGTTTTTTTTGCATTTGATCTCACTGAAGGCTTTTTATCTGCAGGAGCCTCATTTTCTCGGGTTTTCAACTGGAAGAGGCTCACAGGACTGTTACAATAACCTTGTCTAAGCTTCTGGTAGAGGCAGGCCATGCCCCTGCCAACCTGCCCTGCATCAGTCCTGGCCTGGGGACCACAAGCACTGGGAGACCCACCATGTCCCCTGGTAAATGCTTCCAGTGGTTCTGCAAAGCCTTTTCAAACAGAGAAGCAGGATTCATATAGTAAAGAAAAAAAAAAAAAAAAACACAACAAAATCCAACAAAATAAAGAGGAGGAAGAGGGAGAGGAGTGGGGGAAAAAAAACCCAACCCTGAAGTAAAAGCTTAAAATAAGAGCTGCTTTCAGATATGGTGCCAAATCCAGCACTGGCAGTAGTGGGCACAAGGCCATTGACTTCCAGCCCGAGCTCGACTGAAGTCGATGCCAGCGGCGAGTTGGCTCACCGAGCACCGAGGAAGGCCGTGGAGCTTTGTCAAGTTTTCCCGAGCTGCCTACAGAGTGAAGAGCAAACTTCAAAGCTGTTGTCCCCCCTTTCCTCACCCCCAGCCCATTCCCCTCCCACCATCCCCGTCCTGCACTCCTTTCACGGCAGTTCATCTAGCAGCCCCCTTGCCAGGCAGACGGTCTCCTTGCAGGCGCCCGTGGCCCAATGTCCCAGCTCCCGCCCCAATTGAAGGAGAGAAGCAGAAGCTGCCAGGAAGCACAAAATCTTTCCATTTTCTCCCCTGGTTTCTGCTGGCTGCAGAAAGGCTGCGGTGCTGCTCGAGGTCGGTGAGCTGGGGGACATCCCGGGTTCACTGAAATGCACGGCTGAGCCACCTTTTGCTCCTGAAGGGCTGTGATTTAACCATGAGAATTGCGCAGCAAAGCTGACCTCGTAGCTGGGAATAGTGCTCAACTAGGGATGGATCCAGAGGGCATGGGGCATGTCCAGGACACCACAGCAGGGTCAGGCAGGGACTTCCCAATGTGACCAAGCTCCACCTAAATATAATGGGATTCCTAATGCCACCACTTGCTGTCAAGGGCTGGTCCTGCAAGCCACACAAAAATACCACTTGCTGCATTTGGCTTCTTTACGGCCACTCTTGTGTTGAAGGTGACACTCAATAGATAGGGACAGTCCAACCTGTGTCCTGGTGCCTGGGCAGAGGAGATGACAATGCTGGGGAGGCAGAAGTGCCTCGAAAGCCACTCTGCCTGGACATCCCAACATCTGCAGACCTCTGCGGCATGCACATCTGGCCGTAGCTCCCTCTAGTGCTTATCGATTTTTCAGCTGTGCTCAAATAAGTTTCTTCAGCAACCTGCTTGGCCAAACCCAAGCCCTCCTAGTAACGCTAAAGGGGGTGCAAAAGGCGATGGGTAAGGCAATAGGGTTCCTACATGCATTGGCCCTAAGACATCTCCCATTGAAACCAATGGCTGCCTCACCTCCCCAGCTGCTGTGATGCAAAACAAGCACTGAGGACCACAAAACGATGTAAAAAAAAAAAAAAAAAACCAGCTCTAAGCATAGGAAAGTATTTTCAAAAAGCAGCATGCAAAAAATGAAACTCAGGGGTTCATATGCATTGAATGGAAAGGCTGCCTCTCCACGGCAGCCCCTTATCCTGCAGAGATCTGTCCAAACCCTGACTTTACAGCCAAGCAGCTCCCTGGAGCCTGGATGGAAGAGGCCAAAATACGAAGTTTCTCCAGCAGCAAGAGCAGGTTTATGAGATGCTGACCATCCACACACCGCACTGGATGCTCAGCGGTGCACGCCTCTATGGCAGGGAAGGGCACGGTGCCGATTTACAACAGCTGGGGATCTGGACCACAGAACTCATAAAAATAAGCCAAATAAAATAAAACAAATGGCTCCCTTTTACCTTCTCCCCACTTTCACTAATTTACAGGGGATATTCGTGTTACAGGGAAGTCCTAAATGGCTGAAAAGTGTGTTTTTCTTCTCCCCTTCCCCCTGCAATTACATCACGCACTGAATCAAAATCGAATTTCCTATCATCTTTCATATCAGTTGCTCCCTCTTCCTCAGGCTTGCAAACCCAGCCCACCAGGCTGGCAAAACCCACCTCCTTATCTTCCCCCTCCCCTCCCAAATCCTCTTTGAAGCTCTCCTCTGGCACTGTGCCTACAACAACGGCGCAGCGAGCAGACCGCTGAGACAAGCCCACGACCGAAAACATCTCGTAGCACTTCCCTCACTTTACATCCCGTCCTTTTTTTTTTCCCCCCCCTCTCTCCTTCCAGGAGCACAGGAGGGAAGGGGCAGGGTTTGGTTGTACAGCACCCTGCATGTGAGTCCGGGGCTGGGATTGCAGCTCCAAGGTATTGGTATTCAGTAGCATCGATCTCTGTTTGCCAAGAGTTTACCCACGCAATTTCCAAGGCTGGTCCCCTCGCCCCAAGGATGGCAGCACCGCTGCAGCGGGGGAAAGAGTGACTGGGGGTGGGGAAAATTGGCTTGTGTTTCCATAGAAAAAACAAGGGTGGGGAAAGGAGGAGAGACTGCAAATGAAAAAAAAACCAAACCCAAACATATTTTTGTGAAATCCCAGCTGGCAGCATCCCAGTTGCACGAAGTGCCCTGGGACAGGGAGTGCAGGTCTCCGCCAGGTTTTAAACAGGTGTGAGGGGAGCCCCGGCGGCGCATCTGGATGCAGTTCATGCTTCAAATGCCACTTTAATCCCAGCTTTCATCTTCCCCACTCACTTTTCTATAGGGGGGATATGTCTGCTGGGAAGGGGAGGAGCGGCAACATCGTCTTTCCTTCAACTGCCTCCCCCCACCCCATCCCCAAAAGAAACCCTCGCAGCTTAACCACTTACCAGCCAAAAGGCTGCTTCTGCCAGCAAAGCTACTGGGGACCTTGCCCTGCCTTCTAGCCTTTTTTCGCGTCTACAGCTTGTCAACGTGCTATCAGGTTCCCTTCAAAGCTCATCTAATCCCTGCCCTTCAGAGGAACCCAGGCCCTTCGCTCTGGATTTAGCACTTTGCTTAAGCAGGACCCTAATGCCAAGCATATAAGCAAGCCCCTCCGCTCGGTTATGGGTCTGTACGTAAGTGTTCTGCTGAATCAGGGCGCCACAAAACAGCTTTATTTCTGTGCTGCATAGAAATAAAGGTTGCAAACGAGTCCAGGCTCTGCCAGCCCATGAGCATGTTGCTAAACGTCCTGCAGAGAGGAGATGCCCACCCTGCGCAAGGTGCTGGATATATGCAGAACTGAGAGCCTAAATACCCGAGAAAGCTGGCAGAAAGAAATAGCTGGGCTATGTAATTTAGCTGTGGTGGCTGCTACAAGGTATAAAGCCAAGATGGTGAAGAGCAAATCAGATCCTGATCTCCTCTGCTTCCAAGGTGGTCCTCAGAGTATGCAGGCAGCACATTTTAATGCCCTAAAGTAAGTGACTGTTCCTCGCGCCTGACCATATGCCTTTAAACACCCCATGGAGGGATTCACCCTGCTTCTCTTTATGCATATAAAAGGTGGATGTGTGGTCTCAACCAGCTCCCTGCAGTCCATGGCACCTCCAGAGGACTTCTCCTGACATTTGTGTTGGATGACTCTCTTTGGAGAGGGTGAATCCCCATCTGGAAGATCCTCTCTCCCCTGACTGCATGCAGGGCAGTGAAAACACTGGCTCCAACAAGATATCTAACTTGAAGATGTCCAAATTTAAGAGAACCTTTATAAAAGGTGGCATGGGGAGAACCTCAAATGACAACAGTTGGGTAGCAGAATGGGAATTAGACGTAGCACAGAAGGAGGAACAAAACAGGAACCTCTTGTCTCCATTTCCCCATCTAACCCCAAGATCCTCACCGTGACACACTACACCCTACACAACAGACTCTTCCTGGCAGTGCATTTTATTGTGCCTTTTCTTTTACAGAAGATGCTCATTTGAGGCCAGCCCACATCCCCTTATTTATTTTGTGCACATCTTCAAACCCGAGTAGAAAAGACAGATCACTCATCAAGGACGTGAAACCAGATGGGTGTTGGAGGGGCTTGTTTGTTTATTTGGCAGTAAGCAACTAATTGATTGCTCGCTTAAGCAAAGAAATGAGATAGTGATGTTTTCACTTTGTTTGCAGTGACATTACCTCCGAGGAAACTCAATCCAGACCTGACCACACTCCCTGGTATTTCTTCACCCTCCTTCCCCTCTCCCCCCTCCTTCTCATTTTTAACACCCTTCATGAAATCCAAAGGTTAAAAGGTCCACAAAAAAAACATGTTATCTGTCAAGCATCCCCTGTGGTTGGAGATTGGCGGCATTATCTTAGCTGCCGTCCCTACTGCTCTCAGCTCCTACTCAGCACAACCAGCGGTCCCGGTGGGAGAGTTTCCCAGTATGGCAGGAGCTAACGCTAGAAACTTCATTAAGTGGCTCATGTGAGCGTTCAAGTGTGTGCCTTTCCTTTGGTATCAATGAGGAGAAGAAAAAGCGACCCTAAATCATGCATATTTTGGAAAGAAGATGGAGACATATTGTTAGCACAAGCCCCTAGTACACACACTTGAAATCAATGAATGCCCAGAGAAATGCAGCGTTTGCTGCTCTTTAAATGGCTTTACAGTGTGCTTCGAATAGCAGTTGCAAAAATGGGTAACAGAGCAGCAATGCCTACAAAGACTTTAAAAATGCATAGAGATAGCCAGGTACTTACATCCATTTTATCCCATAGCAAATCCCCGTCTGCAGAATCAAAGACAGAAAACCAGCTAAGAAAAATCGTGGACTCGGCTTCATTTTCTCCACTGTCCCCCACTCGCCGAAGGAAATCAGCTTCTTCAAAGAAAAAAGGAGCCTTCCTAATTTTCTGCACGACGTATTTCCCCGCAGTTTGGGTGTTGCTCCTCCTTGGAGATGAACAACCTGAAAGGAGAGAAAGAAAGAGCACGAGCTACGGTTAACTCTGAAGTTCAGCGAGCCGTCGCAAGAGAGAGATCTATTATCCAAATTGCAAAGGAGTGGTTTATGAATCACGAAAAAAGTTTGGATTATCCCCTCTCAGTCCCCTCCCTCGCCAAGCCTTGATACAACCTTTCGAGTCAACAGACAGACAAACCGTATGGCTTGAATTACACCCTGAGTTATGGTCTGATTGTGTGTTTCCATTTAACCCTGCACATGGCAAGACTTATTCGCTGCTTCACTTTT
>VZTV01041855.1:16771-39472 GCA_013400875.1 Anhinga rufa | reverse complement strand
TCCCATAGGTGACTTGTCATGGCCTGAGTTTTGCAGACTGTGGCTTATTGTCAGAGTGCTAGACAGGAATTAAAGCAGCACTAAAAAAGGGAGAGAGAATAGTTAAGGAGCTGGTCTGGGATTCAAAAGATCTGAGCTAAAAGTTAGACACTGAACTTGTGTTCCTTGTGAAATGTGTATTTCTTTGTGCCCCTGGGAAATTACTGCCTCCCTGTCTTGGTTTCCCACTCCAAAAAATTTGGTCCATTCTGCTCCTATTTTCTGTTCTTTGTGTCTCTTCATATAAGTTTTCTAGGCCAGGAACTGTCTATGTATAGGAACACTGACTAGCACAGCTAGTCCTGAACACAGCAGGGGCTTTTAAAAAACAGTTGTAACACAAATAATGAGTGATTCCTTCCATCAGAACGGGGTTGTTCACAACTGTGTGGGAAGAGGTGGCAGCACTGCTGCCTCCAAGGAGGTTGGCTGTTGGATTGGAGAGGCTTGAGGGCACAGAGTGGAAGAGAAAGCTTTCTCCCATACTAAGCCCCGAATGAGAAGGATCTCTAAGGTTTGCAGCAGACTTGTGAGTTTTGTCTTTCAGTCCATCTGCGTCTTCTGTTGAAATGGATGGTCCGAAGTTGGTTCAGCTAGGGAAGCCTCGGTAGAATTTTGAAGCAGTTTTTTTCTGCTTTGCAAAGTGTAAAGCTCAGATAGCTGGACTGCTTTTGCAAATGTAAAATTCCATCTCGAAAATTTCGGAGGAAAAGATAATGTATAATTATTGTTGTTCTTACAGGGGAAAACTCAGCCAAGATATCTGCAGACTAAAAATAATGTCTTGCAACTTCATAGTGACTTTCATTGGAGGCTCTCCAGATATTTTGCTAACATGAATTAATGAA
Source organism: Anhinga rufa (assembly GCA_013400875.1). NCBI lineage: Eukaryota > Metazoa > Chordata > Aves > Suliformes > Anhingidae > Anhinga > Anhinga rufa. The sequence continues at coordinate 38,585 of VZTV01041855.1, read as the reverse complement.
ATCCCAAAATATCTCTTGCAGCCTCATTTTTTTTTGTTTTTATCCTTGTTTTACCGGTGAATTAATAAAGGGATGAAATTCTGGATGCCTTGAAGGCACTGGAAAACCATCAGTAGGACCAGTATTTCACCTTTAAAGCTTAAAGTAAAGTAACAAATAATCAAATTTACAGTTATACTATGTTTTCTGATGTCTTGTGGGGTTAGCTACTTTTCTGTTGTTAAATGGTTCCTTCTTCCAACTTGTCAAGTAATGTAAATATCCCTTATTGCACCCACATAATACAGCAAGATAGATATTTTATCTTTATTCTTATTTTGCGACCAACTTACATTTGGTATGTCAGTTATCCTTAAGACTTCACCATCCAATCTAGTTTACACTTAACTCAGAAGCGTGGCTGCTTGCTCTTATCTAAATTCAGCCCATTGGCAACGGCAGATAGGCACACAAATACAGCAGTAAGTTTCTGAGCAGGGCAATTATCATTAAGATTGCTTAACCATCAACCCGAAGCACCAAGACCAGTGAAAATGCTATCTCAGGCTGGCAAATGTGCCACGTTTGCTGCCCACAGCAGAGAATCTGCAGAGAGTTGGTGCAGCACCTTTGGGCTGCCAGAGAGGAAGAGTGGTAGGGAATGCGTGGGAGTAAAGCAGAGAGAATCAAAGTGCCTCAGGGGATGGAGGGTGAGAAGGAGACAGAGTAACAACTTCTACAGACTTGTGAGCTTCCGAAAAACTGCCAACACTGGAGTATGGAAGATAATTTTAGGTCCGTTAGGAAAACTTAAAAGATACAGGGCTTCAGACTGGTAGTTCAAAGGTAGGCTGACTTTAGAATAAACAGAAAAGCAGATGGATTTTTTAAAAAATTTTTATTTCTTTTACTCAGACCAGAGTAGGCTTTTGTAACAAAATAAACTATGGTTTGATTACTTGCTCCTACTGTTGGAAGGAGGTGAGCCTCAGATGCACCTTTTACAGCCTTCAAATTGAAAATTTGGCTGCTGTTGCCTGGATCAGATCATGTAATTTGCTGAACAAACCTTTACAGCCAGTGTTTCAAGTGCATAAATATACACACACAGACTTGGCTCAGTTAAAGATATGAGAAACTTGTCAGGATGGCCAGTAAGTGATTGGAGGCATAAATATTTTGCCATCAGACAGGAGAAGACCACCTGAATGTCTAGGTCAAATAACACAGTGCTGAGGGGATAGAAGATTAGGCTAACTATTATAAAGACTTCCAATGCAACCTTTCCAGATTCTTGAGAACCTGTGTATCAGTTTGTTTTGTGATAAAGATTAAAAGATGAGGGGTGTTTAGTATGTGTGTGTATGTTTGGACGAGGTTGTTTTGGTTTGATTATTTTTTTGCGATATGTGGAAAGTACAAAAGACGTTTTGATAACACTGACTCCCTTGGAAGTGTGCATAAGGCCGTTGATACTGACTCCGTATTTGTACATGATGTTGCTGCAGCTCACGTGGAAGGCAAAGAAAGAGAAAATGTGGCACTCTGTCAACAAGAGACTTTTGTTCTGGATTGGTTTGTGAAATGTAAGCTGAAGGAAACCTATTGCATTCTTCTTAACATTGGCGTAGTTTTGTATTTAGAAATTTCCTGAAGTACCTTTTAACAGGCAGGCCCCAGGTTTCAGGGCAAAAGGTGCTCTTCCCCAGTTAAAGACTTTACAGTGGCAACAGCACCATCTTATGTAGATTTTTCTCTCAGTAGTACAGACAGAAGGATTAGCGCTGCATTTGGGGATGATTAAATGGACCTTGATGTGATGCAGGACTAGAAAATTGTTGTGTTCTGCAGCAGCTGATGTTGAGTGCAAGGTGGCTTATCGCCTGAAACTGGGGAACATAAACCAGGTCAGAGCTGAGGTTACTGGTGGGGAAGCACACACATCAAAATAGGTTGCCTAGAGTTTGGAAGGAGTATGGGCTGCAAAGAAAACATGCGAAGCAAGCTGAGGCAAGCTAGCCCTTGTGGTTAAGCCTTTGTTTTTGGATGGGAACTTCTGCAAAGGATATATCAGACTGATCAGCTGATGTTGTTCCCACAGTAACAATAAAGTTAAGGTGTTTCTTAGCTTGAATAAGCATTACAGGAGGTGCTTGTCTAGTACTGTATTCTGCAGATACTGTGTTGCCTTTACCATTTTACTTCTTGCTGATGGCTTCTGTAGGAATGAGTATTTTGTACAGCTCCCTGCTGCAACCAGCACTGTGTGATACGACGGGTGCTAAAATCCCCTGAAAATAAAAGCCAACTGAAGAGCTGTGATGATGGGAAGAGAAGAGAGAGGAACTTATCCTACCTACCTTACATAGCTGTTGTACTGCAAGAGAGTCTTTTTTTTTTTTCCTGAAAGAGCTTATCGCCCTTCCCTCACTATAGAGGAAGCTCAGGTGCCTCGCCTGGACAAGGCAGTCAGCTTTCCAATGGCTAGGGTTCAGCCAGACAAATTCCAGGGTGAGTGGTGGAATTTACATTATTTTGTTTGTTCACAGTTAATGTGTGTTCTGTTCTCTTGACAAGGGCGTAGCTGGTCCTTAAAAGGAGAAAGGCACTTGCTTGTTTGCCTGAGGCTGGCTACTGCCTTCTGGATCAGTTGGCACCCTCAAGGGGAAAGAAGGACTATCTCTTTCATGACAGCGGTGGAGCATGGAGACCAGCAGAAGAAAAAGCTTCATGAGCGCAGGGTGGGGAAAGCAGAGGTGGGGAGACCAAGTCAACATAAAGCTTCCAGAGAGAGTGATGAATGAGGAACACCAAGAAAAGCAAGGAGCAGACATAAAGTCAGGGCTCAGATAGAGAAGGAAAACAAGGTGTCTTTTTGAGGCCTTAGAGGGGATGGTGCAGAGATTGCTACAGCCCAAGAAGTCCTCTTAATGCTGCCGGCCTGAAAGCAAACCTTAAAACAATGAACCTGCCCTGGGAGCATAGTGTGGGTAGGACAGGGTTTGATCACAAACTCTCTTATTTTTATTCTACTTCACTCAAGAGGACCAGTAATGAATTTTCAAGGTTCTCTTGTTCTAGTTCATGCTCAGGTAGAACAAAGTTTTAGGCTGTAAAAGTTCCTTTGTGTGGTTTTGGTCCATTCAAAACTTCCTGCTTCCCACTGAGGACGGAACGAATGGTTGCTGCATAGAGTCAGTGGTCTGGACTGGGGGTTGGACAAGATGATCTCTCGAGGTCCCTTCCAGCCCCGACCATTCTGTAATTCTGTGATTCTGTCTTTTCCTTGAATGCCATTTAAACAACAACAAAGCATGCAGAAATGCTTAAGAGCAGTGGCCTTTCAGCCTTTCTAGATACCTGATCAAGTATTCAGGGAAGATGCTTTAAAAACCTGGCCAAATTTTATTGAAATCTGCAGTTTTGGCTGGAATGCATGTTACTGTTCTATATAACTTCCCATCCAGTCCATGAAAAAACAGCCGTTTGAAAGAAAAGCAGTTAATGAGCTTTGCTCATGAGTATGTTTATGATTTTTCAGTCTGATTTTGACATATTACTGGCATTGGTGACATTTTTGTTTCCCTTCACTTGTATAGAAATAGAAAGATTTTAGAATGTGCTAAGTACTTCATACAGGCAGTGTTGCACTGGGCACAGTTATACGATAGAGAGAAACATGAAATATATGCATCTCTATCTTGTGTAGGACAAGGATCTTCAAAGAGCTAGCTGTAGATCAAAGCCCAGCCTTTAAGGTGTGATCAAATAGCCTGCTGAATAAGACCAAAGAGGATGAAGCCTTTTGGTACTGCAGCCCCGGTTTGTTTTGCCGCAGAAAGTGTACTCTTTACGTGAAGTACAAGTTTGTAGCATCCCCATTTACACATGCACATGAAGTTCCAGCACACACATGTTACTCTCCTCTCATGCATATGGTAGAGCTGTAGCTGCTCTTAACTCCTCCATCATCCCACTCTCAACTCCTTTCAAAAAGTTTTTGAAAACCAGTGCACAAAACACATACTCTGGAAACTAGACTCAGCATAAAGCTTAAGAAAAAGAGGTTTAAAAGGGGATAGAGGGGTGTGGGGGAACCAACCCAAACCCCACTATTATATTTGTATCTCCCTGATGTTGCAGATGAAGCCCTATAAATAAAATGCTTGGCAAGCTTCCTATTGTGGAGCAGAAGAGTGTATATTGATATGTGCTGTGAGGAATAAGTTCAGTAAGGAACTCTCTTCCTCCTTCCCTGTGTGCTGGTTTTGCCTGGGATGGCTTGATTTTCTTCATAGCAGCTAGTATGAGGTTCTGTTTTGGATTTGTGCTGGAAACAGTGTTGATAACACACAGGGATGGTTTCGTTGCTGCTGAGCAGGGCTCACACAGAGCCAAGGCCATTTCTGCCTCTCACCCACCCCACCAGCGAGCAGGCTGGGGGGCACAAGGAGCTGGGAGGGGACACAGCCGGGACAGCTAACCCCAACTGATCCCAGGGATATCCCACACCGTATGGCGTCATGCTTAGCATGTAAAGCTGGGGGAAGAAGGAAAGGGGTGGGACATTCAGAGTGATGGCATTTGTCTTCCCAGGTAACGTGTGATGGAGCCCTGCTTTCCTGGAGATGGCTGAGCACCCGCCTGCCCATGGGAAGCAGTGAATGAATTCCTTGTTTTACTTTGCTTGCGTGCACAGCTTTTGCTTCACCTATTAAACTGTCTTTGTCTCAACTGATGAGTTTTCTCCCTTTTACCCTTCTGATTCTCTCCCCCATCCCATTGGCGGGGAGTGAGCAAGCGGCTCTGTGGTGCTGAGTTACCGGCTGGGGTTAAACAACACCCCCCTGAAACGTTCCCAAGATTTCCAGCCATCCATACACAAGGACACCTGTATATGATCCTTACAGCTCTTTGTGTCTCCAGCATTTACAGAGGCCTTGTTCCCTGAGGGTTTCTCAGTGGAGTGGTAAGAAAGCGATGGAATAGTGAAACTTCGGAATTTAGAATTATTGTCCTTTTCTGGCTATGTAAATATAAGCAGAGACTGCTTTACCTCTCATCCCGCTTGTTAACTGATGGCAAGAAAGGCCTATTTAGATTCTTATTAATCAGGTGCTAACAATGTAAAGTGCTGGAGGACCTAACTTTGTGCACTTCTGTTCTAATGCAATCCCAGGCAGAACAGAATGGGTCCCTTTTTGTGCAAGATGCTGATGAGTTTCAGGAGGGCAGGAGAATGTGTTGAAACCTGCACTGAAAAACTGAAGGAAGAACAGAAGGTTGCATACTGGAGCTTTAGCCAATGTCAGTGAGAGAGAGTCCGAGAGAAGAAACACGAGGTCTTCTGTTATGAAGTTGTGAAGTAGAAACGAGAACTTAGGACAAATAAGTCAGGAGGCCGTAGCTGCTTTTAAAGAAAGACACACACGCACACGCACACACACACGCACACAAAAAGTGGGTTTGGTGAGGAAGATGGTTCAAGGGAAAAGTTGGGAAAGTTTCATAAGAAGCAGCATTTTTTGGGCCTGGAGGATGGAACAGTTTGAGGAAAAGAATTTGATGGATAGGAAATAAACCGAATATGAAATACCAAGCTTTAGCTTTTTAGATCTGAGCTGTTTCTTGCTAAAGTGCTTCCAAAGGTTTCATAGCTACAGTAAATTTTCTAATATGCCCAAATTTTCCTTAAAAAAAAAGGAAAGCCTAGCGCTATTGCCAGCTTCCTGACAGCTAGTTGTTACTGGAATCAATGGCTGTTTCAAGGAAGGCTTGATTAAAGTGTCGCATAGCTATACTTAACTGCCATGTGACTTTTGTTTCTCCAGCAGACTTCTTATCACGAGCCTTTAATGAGGACCATGTAGAGGAGGGTTTTTTTTCTCTTTGGGCCTTTTTTGTTTTTGAAGTGAAACTCTTGAACTTGCCTCTGAAGCAAAATTTGTTTGATGTTGAGTGTATCTTATTCAAATATCCTTGACATCCATATCCAAAGATCCTGTATAACCTGTGACGTACACACAGTAACAATGGGGAGCTGAAATATCTCGTAGCATGTTTTGGGTTAGACACACTCCAAACATTAAAGCAGTCTAATTGTCTTCCAGGCGAGTAACAGATCTAGGTTACCAGGTAACAGATCACCATAATTGTTAATTGTTATTACAGGGAAATATCTAGGACTTGCTGGGCTAGGAGAAGATCTTGCCCTTAAAGTCCAATTGTCTTAGTTTAGTAATGAGACATGACACATGGGTGAAGCTGGAAAGCGGCAGAAGGGTGTTGTCAGGTAATGCTCTTGTGAAGTCTTTTGGGACGGGCTTAAAACATCCACTGCCATCCCAGAAGAGAGCATGCATCATGCGAGTGGTTCTCATCTATACCTGTGCAAAGTTTTCTAGGTCAGCCAAGAGCCACTACAGGAGTTGCTTTGAACCCATTTGACTCTGTAAGTTAAGAAATGCTTGGACAATCCAGTCTGGTGATCTCGGCTGTGGGGGCAGGAACCTCCAGCAGTGACAGCAAAACAAACACCTGGGAGTGGCACAGTGGAACTGTGCTGGCGATTCCAAAGTGATTACACCCTAATGTACCCGGTGCCTTTTCAGAAAGGGGCCGATGTAGGCTTTTTTGGCAAGGAAGAATGCTATTTTTTTTTGTTCAGTAGCTGTAGTGTGAGCTTGTCATCACCTGCCCCCTCACAGGCAGCAGCGCTCAGGAGGCACTAATGGAAGAATGTCCAAAGGGTTTTAAGGAGAGAAAACTGGGTTAATGCTATCACCACTGAATTTTAAAAGGAGGCTCACTGTGCATGAGGTAGGCTTTTAGAAGAGCTCTACGGTGTTGGGAAGAGAGGCCAACAAAGTGCAGCACAGCTGGCGTAGGAAAGGGGTTAAAAGACAACGCTGCAAGGTGATAGGGCAGAGAAGTACAGCAGGACTGCATTGTGCCTTGAAAGAAAGTGTGGTGGAAGGGAGAGCCGATGAAGGCAGTCCTCGGCAGTATAAGATGGGAGATATACCATAGTAAAGAGGTAGGGGAGGAATGTTATCTCATGACCTGAGTAGTATCTTCTGTAGTGTGAAACACTCTGAGAGGCCAAGGAGGTGTTTTGCATTGTAGATGAAGAGGAGCGTTAAAATGTCAACTTCAAAGAACAGAGAAAGATGTAGAGAGAGTCTGGACTGATCCTCAGAGGAGATCAGATGTTGGCACTAGTCACGGTGTCAGAGAAGCACCGCAGAGGAGAAGGCAGAGAGGCTGTTCAGTAGCTGGGCTTCACAAATGTCAGGTTCTGAGGCAAATAGTTCAGTGTTAGGGGAGGCAGTCTACAAGGGGGTGCGCTTGTGTCTGCTCGCTAAGGACAGCGCGTTCTGTGCTTGAGAGCTGCAAAGGTGTTTGTTAACGTGAGCTAATTGTATTAATACAAGTGCCAGGAAGGCATATCTGTAATATGAAGGGTTCTGCATTTCACCTGACGTGGCTTGGTTGGCCCAATTTCAAGCAGTTAGTTTTCACAACCTTGGTCATGGTTTTTCAGCAGTTGTGTATGTGTGTAGTGCAAGCTGGAATTTCCCTCTTCATTTTCTTTTATAGTGTACATAGAATGTATGTCAATAGCACAATAATGTTTTACTTTATAAGATTCTGTTGCATCCACAATATAAAGGAACAATGTGGTTCACAAAGGTCCTCTGGTTTTCTTGTGTTCAACAGGAAATAGCCCGTTATCTCCGACCTGGAACTCTGCGTGCCATGTTTGGGAAGAACAAGATTCAGAATGCTGTCCACTGCACAGACCTACCTGAAGATGGACTTCTGGAGGTAAGACCTGCTAGGCAAACGTGCTTTTATATCATAGGAAGTTTTAAAGCCAAAAGCTGTACCTGACACTGTTTTAAGCTGTCAAAGGGTTTTACATGTGGAGTGTTGGAGGCTAGTGATCAACTAGAAACAAAAGCAAAGGGTTTACTAAGGGCATTTAACTCTGTTAATTTTCATACTGTAAAAAGATTCATCCATGCAGTTTTCTTGAGTGAATATAATACAATGAAGTATTTAATGAAATGAAAGCCAAGAGTCTTCTCTTTGGCTGAATGTGTCCTTGGGACTGGATACCAGTACCTAACAGTGCTTCTGCAGGGACACCTTCTTAGGCACCATGACTCCTGTTCTGGATTGTCTCTACAGTGAGCTCGTGTGGGGCTTGAAATATTACAGGCACTACGGATTCAATTCTCCAGACAGAGTGCAGGTTTATTTGTAGACAGTCATAATTATGCACATCAGTCGGTATTTCCTGTGGTTTATATTAAATTACTAATTATTATCTGATTTTGGCTTTGTATGCTTTCATTAAAGTCCAATAAAATGGGAAAATGTTAAATTAAGGGAGTTTATAGAGACAGAAATACTCACTATGAAAACCAGAACAAGCTCACTCACTTAATTCCATGCCTCAAAATAAAGGTCTGTACAAGGGGGTTGAAGCAGTGTGTAAGCGTATCTTGGATGGATCTCTGCATCAGTGCAGCTGTTTTTCCAGCACACGCATAACTTTTGTTTTACTGTCTACATCTATTTGTGAGCGTTTTGCTGTCAGACTATAGCAGAATGATGGAGTAGCAACAGTCTTCCTAGCTTGGATAATTTTACACTGCCAAAATGGTGGTTTTTGTTGAGGGGAGAGGAAGGGCTAGCTGCTTCACCATCTCCCTTCATGAAATAAAATCAGATCTGTGGGTTAAAGTGCTGTTTGCCAGGAAATTGCATCTAGTTTAAGGAATAGACTAGTGAAATTCAACACTGAGAATGGCAGCCAGTATCAACAAAGTTGCAGCTTTTTAATCCATTTCCAAGCTGTCATTAAAAGTTGACAACTTCTAGTTTCTGCCCAAAGGGACCAGATTTAAACAAGGACACTGGTATTTGTCACCACATGCCTAAAATCCCTCAGTCATGGCTTTTCAATGGCAGCAGAAAAAAAGGCACAGCCTGCAAGGGAAAAATGAAAGTCTCACCAGCACTCACACAGCATTTTAGTACTTCAGCAGAATTCTCTCTCTCGTGTCCACAGTCTGTCTCCTTTATGCTGGTGCAAAGCAGGTATAACCCTGTTTTGCTGGTTGTTTAAATTGAGTTTACAGCTACTGTAAGGGAGGTGGGTGGGACAAAGCAGTTGAATTGCTTCTCCAAAACAAAAATTGAGGCTGGAGTTCTTTCTCAAGGTCTCCACTACATGTGTTTGTCCTTTGAATCCCACAGCTGAATCATAAGCTAAGTTCTTGATCTAGTATTACTCTGACTACACACTTTGCAGTTCCCATTGCAGACTGGTCATTTTAACAGTCATTTATTGATTGCATATTGAGAGAGGGGTCTAAAATCTTTTTTTACTGTAGGCATAATTGTACAGAGTGTAGCTCTTATCTGTCTGTAGTTTCTTCTATAACAGTCTAGGTTAAGCCAGCAGTTGTAAAGGACGTCAGTCAATGTTCTTTAATGAGTAAATAAAGCAGTGAATGTTTCATTCTGATCGGTTGGCAAATAAGCGTTATAATGTAAACTATAGAAACCCTTTTATGGCCAAACACTTTAATTCTTGGAGTACCTTTAGATCTGTGTTCTGTAAGAAATGTAGTTGCCTGAAAACTTAGGTAAGCAGAATAAAAAATAACCTCTGGATTTGCTTACATGCTAAGGGCTTGTCACAACTGATGAAAAAGAAATGATAGAGTATGCACAGAGATCATCCCTGGGAAGGTCTTCTTCCTCAGCGAGCTTTTCTGTGAGAGGAGTTCAAATCCAGTCACAGAGGTCTCATTTGATGGCAAGCAGAAACCAGGCCTTTCTCCCCGCTCAGCCCCAATAACTGTAACAGCGCTGTATGAGTTGGGCTAGAGCCGAGTGACTGTGTGGCATGCAAGACAACCATAGAAGGGAACTGAGACAGACTAACATTTTTAAGAAGTATGCTGCTCAGTAAACGGTAGTGAATGTTTTCATTCTTTAATGGATATCTGAATATTTTAATACACAGAGTTTAACAGAGCAATTATTCTCAGCCTCGGAGGAGGTGAATTCAGAGATAGGTAAGGCACGTGCCATTGAGGAGAATGGCTTTGGCTATGTTGGTGCAGTGGAACTTCTTTTGATACGGAGTTAGCGTGTGTTCATTATGTCCATGTTCTGGTAGGAGATGTTGTTGCTGAGATGTTAATGCTGGTGTTGCTATAAAAGCTCTACAGTTATTGTAGGACAACTGATTAGTAGAGGAGGAGTCTGCAGTAAATTTCAGAGAAATCTGGCCTACTAGGTTTATACTACAAAGATGAAGGACCCTTTTTAAAACCCCAGAGAAAATGAATTCATCCCTAGCAGTCTCTTTCTTCAGGTGGCATTGTTTTTTGTACAGTGTTAATACTCTGCTGCAGTGACTACCTAGTATAGCTCCAAAAACCAGCCTATATGATTTGCAAATATGCAAATGTTTGTGCTTCTGTTTTGCTGATGAAAGGTGAATTTGGCAATCTGAATTCAGGCACAAGAGCTTGGAACATTTCTAACTCTGGTGCTGATTTTATCTGAGCTTGGCTAAGCTGCTTTTCAAATTTTGGCATGAAAGTGTTTGGCTCTGGAAGATGTATGAAGACGTTCTGATTTATATTTCTCTTCTCCAAAATAAAATACTAAATGCAACAAATTTTAGAAAGAAAGTGCAGAACCACTATTACAAATAATGACACAAAATTTCTAACACTTTTTTCCCTCCCAGTTCCCACTACCTATCCATTGGCAGGGTTTTTTGGGGGGTGGGTTGGTTGGTTGGTTTCGGTGTTTCCCTGCTCTAGGTGTGCCTGCTCACGCAGCGGGGTTGGACAAGATGATCTCTCGTGGTCCCTTCCAACCCCTACCTTTGTGATTCTGTGTTTTGTGGGGGTTTGTTGTTTGGGTTTGGGTTTGGTTTGTTTGTTTGCCTCCACCCTTCTCTGCAGTTTTCATCACCCACAGTTTAAGATGTAACTGAAATTTGAAAAGTGTTTGCAATGGCAGCTGCTCTCTTGATTGTCCATAAATGGAGGCTTAGAGCAGATGAGAGAGGTAACTGAGGGCTAGATCAAATGCTTGCTGAAGGTAATAGCCAAACTCTAGGTGACTTTGGTGGTTCATACTTCGTTGACAATCACTAGGAAGGGCAAGGTAGTGACAACTCTCCCAAAAATCACGACCAAGTTGTACTCGGGGAAAGGAGAGAGAACAATGCTGTTTCGGGAACAGCAAGCACTAATTAACTAAGTAAGGGTCAGCTTGTGCACCTAGTTTTAGAACACTATGTTTAATTAATGTAGTACAGCAGTTTTTCAATGGTTTTTTTGTTAGACTTCTTTTCCATGGACCTGGAAAAAAGGAAAGTTCACTTTTAATCTTAAAAAACCCTCAAACAAACAAACAAACAAACAAACCCCAAAAGCAAATACCAGCACTTGCTCCCACCAGTTTGACCCTTAACTCCTGTCTTTGTTCTACAAACTACTTCACGTTTTACGCAGTGACTAAAGCATACCAGAATTAATGAATAACTCGGCTTTGGCTCAAGAGAGGAGGGGAGATGCAGTTGAGGCTAAAATGCAACTGTTCACGATAGAAAAATCAGGCTATTTTCAGGTGTAAAGCTGTAACTGTTTCTTTTATTCCTAGTTTAGTGATACAGGAGAAGGGTGAATATTGCCCTGAAGCCTCTTAGGTGATCTCTTTGACTTACTGGGTCAGGCACTTATTTACTCACTTTATAGACGTGTGTGTCCTTGTATCAGTACAAAATGTATTTTCACAAGTGACGACGGATAGACATGAATAGCTCAGAACAGTCCGTTTTCTCAGCCTTGTCATCAGTTTGCCATTTTAATGGGAGAAGAAAGAAAGGAGGAAGTAGAGAAGGGAGTCTGGTAGCGCTGAAGTGTTTATGAGATGATGGGGATTTAAGAGTGAAGGCTAAACCTGCAGTGTCTTAGTTTTTCTGATCAACTGATGTTGCGTAGGACATTCAGAGCAGGGATTTGCATTTGTTTCCCACATTCAATGAGGTACTGCTCTACCTTTTGTTATTTTCTTTTTCTATTTTATATAAAGCAGGTACTATTTGGAGCAAGCAAACAATTACAGTACTCACCTGTATTCATGTTTCTTCTGAGAGCAAGGTCTGGAACAGGCATGTTTTATATGCCAAGTAAGTGCTCTATTTAACAGACTAGAGATGGTTTTGCATTTGTGTCTTCATGCACACGTGGTGAAGGATGATTCTGTTTCTCAACTCACCGTCTTTGACCTGAGGAACGCTTCTGATTAATATCTTGTTGAAATAGAAGCTTGCAAACCACTGGATCTGATGCATAATCATTCTCTAGACAAAACAAGTTTCCTTGAAATTAGCCATTCCTGGACTAGTTTTAATCGAAGTACTTGATGCAAGATGTTGTGGCTACCAGACTTCATGGTTTATGTGCCTCCTTAAAGGAGTGAAGGCAAGTTAAAAATCAGTCAGTGAAGGCCTTCCTCACATCACTGGAAGTACAGTGAGTAAAACTTTCCACAGGAGGTGGTGCTGTACACACACCTCAGTTCTTGGGTCTCAAGTGCCTGAGGACCTTTCAGATTATGCAGGAATCCACATAATCTGCAACCATTAAAAAACTGGTCGCCTAAACCTGCAGTTATAACAAAACCAGTATTTCTGGGGTTTGGCACGCTCTGCCTGTATATTGTTGCTCATTCTGTGCAGTTCAAGGTTTTGGTTTTTTCTTTGTGAGCTGTTCCATAAGGGCATTTGCACTGCAGCAAAACACTTGGGATGATAGACTGCAGATGTCTCAGGTCGCCTGAAAGGTCTCTCCACCGAGGTGCAGCCTGCTGTGTCTCAGCCATCCACGCTAGCTTAATGTTCATATGCCATGGTTTTGGGCAGTCAGTCAGGCTCATGGGGTTTCTTTGCATAATTAAAAAATGCTTAATAGTCATACATATATGCGTGCGTTATGTATGCGTCTGTGTACTTATACACAGAGGGAGAGGATGCTGCCCTCGGTAAGACATGCATGAAAAAGAATTTGCTGTGGGATGGGTAAAATTTGAGTTCTGGGTGAAACAACCTTCTCCCTGTTGCCAAGGAAGATGCTGTTATTAGGTGACTAATTCTTCTAGTGGACAACAACGCGGCAATTGCTGCAGGAGTGCACTTACACATGCCTTTGCGTGTCTGGTAGGCTATGTGTGAAACTGCGGAGGGGGGTGGGCTGTTGAGGCAGTTTTCATGGGAGCGCAGGATGTGCTAACTGCCTTCTCAGCCTTGCGTCCCCATGGGCGCTCTTTCCACTGACTCCTCAGGGTGCTGCATGCATGCCTCCGCGTGGCTGCCGGGTGCCGTCAGGCTCCACCTTGGGGATTGGGACTGTGGAGGGAGATGTGTCAGTTTTCAGCGTCGCAGCCAGCTTTCCAGCCAGGCGGTAGCAAGGACCTCCTCGAGTATCATTTTGCTGGCCTTCTCCCTTGCCTCAGAGCTATTTGTGGCATCCACAGACATGAAAATAACCAATCAAACGGAGATGATTTTGCTGTTATCAAGGAAGAATGGGAATTGTTAGTCTTCTGAGAGAGCTGTCATGATGGTTGTTTTTACCCCTATCTTTGAATTTCAGCCGTGTAGTGGTGTTCGAGTGAGGCCGGGGACTGGCATACTGTGCAGCGTACTGCTGGAAGCTCTTCTCTCAGCCTCGCACCAGTGAGACAGGCTTACTGCTTCTAAGGCATTTAAGCAAGCGAGTAATATCATCCAGCTGTACAGACCGGCTATGGCCGTCTGACAGACGGGAGACTCACACAAGTTCTGGCACTGGAAGTTCAGCTGGCTGGATCCAGCCTTGGGGAGATGGGAGGTGATGTCGTACGATAAGCGGTGACAGGGTGGGCCGGTTCAGCAGATGTGTTTTGTTCGGACCAGTGCTGTGGGCAATGAAAACGAGCATCGTTTTCTTCAGACTTGATATTAACTAAATGCTCTGATGAGTGTTAAGAGCTGTGCTGCTCCTGGGCTTTTGGTGCAGCGTGTCTTCCACCTGCTAGAAGCCAGCTGTCCTTGGTCTGGCATTCCAAATAGTGCCGGGAGAAGCACGCCTTATGCCTCCTTTCCCTTTGCCTTTATTCAGGGAGGCTGGGGGTAGGGTGGTGTTTTAGCAAGCTGTCTGAGCGGACAGGGGGGCACTCGCTTTGCAGCGGGGGACACACAACAAATGCTTCCCATAACCATTTCCTTAAGAACAGAGTCCTGTTACAGAAGCGCTCTGCTGGCTGCCAGTTTGCGTTTTTCTGTTCGCCGCTTCCTTGCCTGCCCGCTGCCATTGCCTCAACTCGTGGGCGTGCTGCAAGGTGCTTGCTATCATCCACCCTGGAAATGCCTTCGTGCCGCTAGCGAGCTGATCCGTGAGTTGAGGTTATAATGCAACAGTTTAAGATGGAAGGCATCAGAGGGATGCAGCTCTGTTAAACTAATCTTTTTGGTGCATCAAGGTATAGTCCAAGTAATTTAATAAAGCATGTCAATGAGTAACTCTCAGAAGCATCAATGTGCTTAGTGTGGAATTTGTGTATGTCACACTCAGAACAAAGGTCTCCTGCATTGCTTGTTACCGATTAACTTGTCTGGTATTATGCAAGCTGCCTCTACCAGCTGAGAACTAACTCTCCCCATTCACAGGGCAGCGCAGCTTGTAAAACATTACACAGCAGAAGTGCATAGCATGGCAATGAACCTTTCACTGAGGGCATTTCAGCTGTACAGCATTTCCCTCAGGAGTCTTTAAAATATTAATAAAGAAACCATTGTTTCACTCAGTCATATGGCAATTTTGCAATGAAGTCTTTTATTAGGGGCCCATACTGAGCTGCATAATCCGGGGTAAGATGCTTTTAATCATCTCCAGTGAAAAGAAATAAAAAATTGGATGGTTTGGGTGAGGTGGGTTTTTGGTGGGTTTTTTTTGCATGTTTTCATCAAAGCAGTAGCTATTTTTGTCTGTCAGTTGGAAATTTCAGTCTCTGCTGTACAAAATGATCTGTCAGATAATGGCTATTATGATTCAAGTGCTCCTCCATTTTAACTTTCTGAGACTTTTTATCCAACAGCTGTGGGAACAGGTTGGAAAGAATCTGGAGTGTAGGAAAACTTCATCTTATTTGGTGGTGGCTTTGCATATCAAAGGATGTTAGTCAGCACTGGAATTCTGTCTCACAACGTTTCCTGATGCTGTATATATACTTGTACAGAGAATTAAGTAATCTTTTTGCCTAGGCCTAGCTGAAGAGAAATTAAAAGTAAAAATAGCAATAATAGAAGGATGGATTTTGGTGATTTCTCTTCTAAAAAAAAATAAATTATGGTATTATTAGGTCACTTGCAGCCCAATTTTGAACATGGGTTGCATAATTATTATACTTGTGGGCCAGACAGGCAAACTAAACTAGAAACTTGTTTAAACAGAGTTGTGAAATAGTTCAGCTCTTGTGCTTCCACTTCTGGGTAAGATCCGAGGTCCAACTGCCCCTCGTTCTGCCAAGTCTAAGGTTTATAAGTGCCAGAGAGAAGAAGTTAACGAGTGTGAACCAAGCAGCTCCCAAAGCTCTTTAAGTTTCACCTGATCCTGAAGGTAACCTATGTGATAAACAGGGCTTGGCTTTTGGCACACGTTCGCGTTGCGCTGAGCAAGGTAATTTTGTGGAGGGGAGGTCAAGGCAGAGGGAGGGCGTGACACTTCACGATAACTCATCTGAAGCCCAGTTTGTGTCTTTGAGGCTGCTGCCTTCTTTCTTTCCCTGAGCGTGTTCTCATTTTGGACCAGAAAGCTCAGGTCCTCTTTCCATTTCCTCTCTTCTTCCAGCTGAAGCATAGCAACAATTTAGCTGCGACTCGGCTGCATGATGGGCAGACTCCAGCAAAGAAGAGAAGAAAGCCCAGGGGAATAGCTTATACAGCAAAAGCAGTAAGGGGACACTGTAGTTACACAGCCATTTAGAAGCTCAGAATCTCCTCCTGTTTCTTGAGCAAGGGGTCCTGCACCTTTTTTGGGGGTAAGAGCAGCACCGTTGTCCTGTAGCACACACTGCTGTGTGAAGCAAATACATTTTTATGTGGATTCCTGTTGACCTCAGCCAGTCGCACCTCCCACCTCTCTCTCAGATCAAACAGGCAAATGATTAGCTCTGTCGGTACTTCCTGTGTAGGGTTTACCCCTTCCCTCACTGCAGCCTCCTTGACTGACTGCTGTAAGCCAGCAGTAATTAAGAGAGGAGTTTAAGTCAGCTATCTGCGTGCATATGTTGAAATGTATGTGGAACAAGGGAGGAAAAACCAAAGCCAAATTTGTTAATATGGGTAGAAGACTGTGAACAAGATTTCCTGTCTCTCATAGATGCTAACACCGTGAGACACCTTGAGAGTTTATCGAGCTCTAGAAACCACTTCCCCTTTCATAAGTAATAATAACTTGTTATACCGGTATTGGTTTTGTGTTGTGGTAATACTGAGGGCTTAGACACTGGCTGTGATGATCTTATGTTAGCAGCTGTGCAAACACAGGACAAGGTATCAGTGGTCACCTGAAAGGGTGTTGGCTGTAGTGTAGGGCTCCTCGAAGTCACCGAGCCTCTTCTGGATTCAGTAAGAGCTGGATACTCCCTCTTCCTCTTCAACCCCAAGTGCATTGGCATATAGGCAGGAGTGATATATCTACAAGTAAGTCTGAGATATACTGAGATATGTAGGCAAGTCTCTGAGCAAGAGGCCGTTCTTTTAAGTGGCCAGAGTTGCTAAGTGGGCGAGTTTCCTTCCACCTTGATGTCAGTGGTAGTTACTGCTGTTCTGCTGGGGAGAGGCAGTGTGCCGAGACTGCCCAGCCACAAACCAGGAACTGTGGGCTCTCTCCGGTAGCTGCCTTACTCAGTCCAGCTGTTGAACAGGAACTGGGTCACTCAGGTGTCGAGTCTAGTCCCATCATGAGGTACATGGTTTAGCACACAGCAGAAGTGCTAAAATTGCAGAGGGCTGCTGAGACTTGAAACGAGCTATTGGCCTCTTAATACTGATCCATTCCACAGGGGGATGGAGCTTTCTAGATTCAATGTCGTTGCTCAGAAGGTACTTTGAGCACTATGGTGGAGGAATTTATGCCATTAGTTTGGTGGGATGTTTCCTATCGGCACAGGGAGCCACAGTCTACACAGGGGCTTGTGATGGTGCATGCAAGGCCGCTACTTGTGGTCCAGGTGGTGCTTCTGTTTGGTTGGCTTTTTTCAGGATATTTTGTTACCGTCTTACCTTTCATAACTTTCACCCTGCTGCCAGGTGTAGCCGGTTGGGTCCGCTGGCCAAATACTACCCTGCAGAACATCTTAGTTGCTCAGGAAGAGCTTTAAATGCTGGCTGCCTTCTACTTCATTTATTTGCTTGTTGCTTCTATCCTCACTTGAATCTGTGATGTGGGTGGAAACATGTTCTCGGTCTCTCTGCGACCACTTCCTCCTCTGTTGGCCATAATCTGGTAGCTCGTGAGGACCATGACTTTCAGTGCTCTCTGAGTAGGCTGGAGAGCCTTAGCTGAGCATTGGCAAGGAGCCCCGACAGTGCCTGTGGCTCGTATGAACACATCCAAACTGGGCTTTGCTTAGATATTGCAGGTGCTAGCAGCGGGGGCCCATTTCAGGGTTTTTATCCAGTGTTCAGGACATGCTTGCGGCTTGCATCAACACCTGTGGTGGTGTGCCTAGTGTCTTGTCTGTGCCTAAGCTGACTGGTTCAAGGGAACCACAGGAGCTCCCGATTTTGAGGCAGGCAAGTGTCCCTCAAGATAAGCATGAAGTGCAGCAGCAGTGATCTGGCTGACTCAGTGAGCTGCCTGGGACCCTTGGGAAAGCGGTACTCGCTGTCACGTTGTAGTTTTTCATGTGTGATGGGAGCCAGGACCTTTCACTTTATTTCATTCCAGTGGCTCTACCAGGCCAGTGATCTCTTCCGATGGCGACCAAAGGTGTTGCTAAACGAGGAGTAGGGCTCCTGCTGGGAGAGTCTTGGGCTAATATGTTTGGCCCCAGCTACTGAGCCGTTGGCTTATGCCATGGAGTAGGGAGATTCAGTGAACCTGTACCTTCTTATTAAATTCAGAAATCGGTGGTCTGAGTCAGCACAGTAGTTATGTACGATGTAAAAACAACACTTTGTTATTTTAAGTAAGTTTTTGGGTTCACTTATTTTTCTTGGAGTAAATAGCAGAGTAAATAGCATAAACCCCTCTTTCTTGGTGTTTTGATTGTGGTGTAATGATTTATAGTCTTGTCCTCTCACTTACACCCTGTTTGGAGTTCAGATTCCTCCAATCTTTTATTTTATGGGTACAATTTCCAAATAGCTTCCCGTGCCCTTCTCTTTCACTGTATTTTCAGAGTTGGTCATAACCATGCGCAGCGTTTGAGGTGACTGTTAACAGCACATAGCATAAAAGCAATGTGCTCTATGTTATCCTGTAGTCTTTCTTTAATAAAATCTTCCATTGCAAAGTTTTATTTTTTGGTGCATGGGGGTTTTTGTCCCAGTTGTACTTAAGAAATTAACTTGGACAGTTGAAGCGTGTGTGTACAAATTGTTCTGCCTTGAGCAGCCTGACCAGCTTTATTTCTTACAGTGCGTGACGTTCAAGAGAGAGGCAGGAGTGACTAACTTTCCTTTCTTTTTTAGCAAACTTCCTGGGACTAAACCCTCTTTAGGTTCATGTGGGAGAGTAATTCTTTATTTGCAGAATACATAATACAGTAAGTAAGTAGACCCTCTTCTTTGACAACCATTTTTTATTTCTGGACTGCTTGTGGCTGGAAGGATGGTATGAATCCATGGGGTTTCGGTGTGTTAATCTAACGATTTAGTCTTGTGAGTCAGCTGAACCAACTGTAGCTGAAATGCATTTTAGGTGTTAGCAAGTGCACTTGCTAACAGGGTTGGCGGGTTCATGCTGATGTACAAAGGAAGACTAATGGGCAAAGAGAAATTTTTGGTTCCTACTAGAGATCTCAAACTAAGATAACCTGTAAAAAATTATCAGACCTAAGTGTTTAGGGAGTGTACTGATGCTGAAACTTTAGGCCAGCAAAGACTCTCTGGATCATGTGCCCAGATACCTACGCTGAACCAAGGAGGTACAGTTTTGCGATGGGTTTGGGGAGAGGGTACTGGTGAGTGTCGGTCCAGCTGCGTGAAAGGCACTGAGATGACTGACAGGCTCTAAATGAATGCAGGGATGAAAAATCCTTCCATCTCCCGGCTGCCAGTTTTGGTTCAGCAGAGGTGAGGAAGGACTGAAATTGCTGTCATCTTTCTGGTGACGGATGAGAAGTAAATCTGTGATCTCAGAGTATTTCCTACTAGTATGTCTCCTCGGCAGCCCCCTTGCTTCTGCCACGGATGATTCTAACAGGGTTTCTTATCGAAAACTGCCAGCCCAAGGGAACAAGGGGAATGGGCTGCGAACACTGAGGTACCCTTTCAGTGCCGGGGTTTTCTCTGAGGCAAGGTGTAATGCTGCCTGTACGATGTGCTGGTACCGTTTGAGGTGTCCCTTGGTCTGTCCTTCTGTAGTAAAAAGCTCTGACTCCAAAGCTGCTCAGCTGCCACCTCTCATCAGCACTGCTTTTTGCTTTGTTTTCTGGGCAGAAGGAGAATTAAATTGTGGGTGTCTGTAATTCTTACACTTGAAATCTTCAGGACACTCTGTGCCTGCACTGGGTCCTGCGTTACTGCCAAGATCTCTTGCTCTCCCTTGGAAGACTGACTGCCTCACTCGATTTGCTTCCCTCTTTTTTGTTTTCTTTCTTTCTTTCTTTCTTTCTTTCTTTCTTTCTTTCTTTCTTTCTTTCTTTCTTTCTTTCTTTCTTTCTTTCTTTCTTTCTTTCTTTCTTTTTTTTAATTTTGCCTGGCCTCTCCATGCTCTTAGGGCACGCATTGTTCAGATGATAATTGTTTGTGCTCAGCCAGGGCATTAGACTGGGTTTTCTTATTGCCTGCTGTATTAACTCCTGAAACTTTGCGGTAACGCGTGGAAGCGCCCAGAGGGAGCGGCCAACTTCATTAACACGAGTTTTGCAGAGAGCGGGTGTGACTGAAGCAAAACTTCGTGGAACTGAAGCAGCTCTCAGCAGCTCCTCGGTAAATCAGTTTATAGAGCCAGAGCCGGAAGGTCACAGTTATTCACCCGCTATTTCTTCCTGAGCATTACTGTTATTTGTCCCTGAACAGGAGCTAGAGCAGGCATAGCCACATGCTATAAAGCAGCAGGTAGCTGGTTCCTGGGATCTGTAAGGAAGAGTACTGATGTTAAATTTAACCCTGTTTCATCCCTGGGAAGGAGTGACCACACCTGAGTGTTAGCATCATTTGAAGGGCATTTGGGTGGCACCTGTGAAATGCTTTTGATGGGTTTCGGATCAGTTCCTGGTGTGGGTTTGTCCTCTGCTACCTCTGGGTCCTCTAAAGAGACCAGAGGTGTGCTTGGATCAGAGAAGCTGAGGCTCGTTGAGATGTTTTGTTTGGGCACAGCTCCCTTTTCTGTGTTTATACTGTTCCCTGGGAAAGAGAGTAACGGTATTTCCTAAAATACAGAGTGCTTTGGAATGCCTAAGCCCTGGCTGGATGTGCCTTCAACTTCTGGATCCCCTTGGAAAAGGACCTGGTGCTTTTAGAATGGCATTACTCAAGCTGTCTCCAGCTGGGGCCTCACAAGGTGGGGGTACCCCAAATCTCTTGGTCGTGCTGAGATCCTTGGTCTTGGTTCTTCTGCAAAACACCACGTGTGTTGTCGTGTGAGTGGGGTAACGGATGGCCTTTATTTCTGGTGTTTCTGCTCCAGCACTGCCGTGCTCTCAAGGGTGAGGTTCTTGGAGAGAAGGATCCTTTCTGCGTACCGCAGGCATGCTAGCTCTTAACTGGTTTTACTGGGAGCTGGTTGGCAGCTGACCCACACAAAAAATGATTATATGCAAAGAGAACATACCGGCTCCTAGTTTTGCACATTATACAACACGCAGCATGCTTGTTCTGGTGCCCCAGCCTTGGCAGTACAGCCTGCATGGATCTTCAACAACCCAAGAAAAGCTAATTGAGGAGGAAGAGGTTTTCCGTAGGCTGTAAGTCAGCTGAGGGTGTTCAGCCTGGCCTGGGAAAATTGGTTGCACAAAATCAGGAGCTTTTAAGGACTAAAATAGCGCAATGCCTTTTGTTGTAAATAGCAAGCGCACAGGAGTTGGGCGAGGACAGCATTCACCTGTACCAGCGTGTGCTGCAGGGGCTGATCATTACCTAACCCCGGGGAGGCCGCCTAGGTCTGGCTGAGGTAGCGCAGGAAGCCCTGGGAGTTGACGCAGCTCTATTAAACCTGCCCATCTCAGGGAAATGGGGCCTGCGGTGGCAGCAGGTGTATCGGCGCCCCAGGCCGGGGCTGGACCCAGTTACTACCCGCAAAGGAGCCGGCTCTGCTCCGCTGCGCTGCGCTGCGCTGGGCCGCCTTCTTTGCTCATGGCTGAGGGTCGTGCCTAGCCCGCGCCGGCCAGCCACCCTTGGCCAAACTGGGATCAGAGGGCCAGGGGTGCCGGTGCTCGGAGCTGGGGGGTGTTAGCACAAGTGTTCATGCAGACACAGCCGTAAAGGTTCTTGTCCTTAAGTGTGTGTGTGTGTGCCTGTGTGTGTGTGTCTGTGTCTGTGTGTGTGTGTCTCTGTGTGTGTGTGTGTCTGTGTCTGTGTGTGTGT